>JBCEWB010117805.1:0-10538 GCA_039654565.1 Peronia peronii
AGAGCATGATATTAAGTAAGTCCAATTGGCTTCTCGTCAAGACAACAGGGAAGACATGTAAAATGTAAGTAGGGCACGAGAGAAAAAAAGCCAAGCGAATGATTTGCTCATTGTGTGTATAGGAGAGTGTTCTCAATGTTGTTTAAAGAGCAATCAGAATTTCACACTTTCTGATTTACTACAGTCAAATTAAATGTACACTTGTGAACAGGAAAACCTAGCTAAATCTCTTGAAGAACACACAGTGTTCCTGGAAAAGTGAATTGAGATTGGGCGGAAAGCTAGCTATACACTGGTTGCTAAAAGGGAGATGATGATGATGATGATGTCTTAAAACGACTGTCTATCGGCAGTTAATCAAATACACCAAAAGAAGCAAACAACAACACATAGAACTCGATATGGTAGAAATGTATGTAATTATAAGTTATCACTATCTAAATTTTCGAACCTTGTAAGTTCCTCCTCGGGCCAATTAAAAACGTCCTGGAAGCCAGTCATCAGCCAGTCATCATGCAGCTAAGCATTATGGCTAAAAAAAAAATTGAAGGCTAGAGCTGGTTTGATTCTGGCCTAATTTTTATTTGGACCGTTTGGATCATTTTTTGCCCCTTTAGTAAATGAGACCACCTGGAAGACTTGACGCTATTACATACATTGGAACGTTTGACGGCGAAAACCTCTGAAAGTTCGTTTTTCATTTAAGTTCTTCCGTGTTTATATTATCTTCATTTGTTTTCTAAGTGGAACAAGTACTAAGAGATTCAAGTTTGAACCAGCAAGAAGACGGTGGGTTGGGGCTCGCAGGGGCCGTGCGATTAGGCGGCTGGTACTCGCCAAAAAGCTCACATCTTGGAGGTCGCGAGTTCGAGTCTCGGATCTGGGGTCGCTTGATGGAAGCTTCGAAGAGTAGAACCTGCCTTGTTTTCATTTTTTTCACTGACTCAACGGTCCCTTGCTTTCACTGGGCAGGGAAGCCCGACGTCTAGTCTTCTCGGATAAGAGCGAATATATTTCGGAGATCCTGTGTGTACGTTACGCAAGTGAAAGACTCTTGGAAGTTAAGAATTTATGAAGAGTATATGCGGAATGCCGCTGTAAGGGAAAACCTTCCAAATTTCTACCTATAAAAACTCTTACCAAAGAGCAGACAGCCATCTTGTACAGTGCCGGCTCTGACGATTTCCAGTCTGTTATTATCCCGATAGACCAACTGGAGACATCTAGAGACGTT
The DNA here is from genome assembly GCA_039654565.1 of Peronia peronii. NCBI lineage: Eukaryota > Metazoa > Mollusca > Gastropoda > Systellommatophora > Onchidiidae > Peronia > Peronia peronii. The sequence continues at coordinate 1,235 of JBCEWB010117805.1, forward strand.
CTTAGTTTCGTGGAAAGCATGTGAGGCAACTGCATATTAGGCGCTCGAATCCCTATCAGTCTAACAATAACTTCACTGTCTATTTCGTCTGGCACTCATTTCACCTGAATCAGGAAATATGTATAAATTCTCTTTCTGTAGAACACATTGTCGGGACATGTTAGGATTTGAACCTGGATTTATTTTTGGGTCCCGAGTCTGATGGCTTGGGGAAAGTTAGATCTATATCCAGCAGCGGATGAAAAATTATGTTTTAAAAAGGCAAAAACCCTTATGATACTGAAATATTTAACGGTGATTTTGTCGGACTAAGCCTGCCAAATACAAAACACCTACTTTAAAATGATATCTCAAAGTTTCATTGATTATATTCCTGCATTGACAGAGTTAATATATATGTTATTTGCGGGATCTTCGAACTCGGACATCAGTTGATCAATGACATATCTGATCAGAGGTCATGACAATTCATTGATAGCAAACTCTGAGTGTCGCCACTCACTCTGGCACGCTTGCAGACAAATTGATACAACACTCCTTAGTTTGCACTGCGCACAAACAGGACATTTTAGATTAATCTGTCGGACGCCTCCCCCCAGTCTCCACCATAACAGTTTTATCACGGCTATAAATACCTTTTCTTTTCTTAACCCTAGAGGTGTCAGCAGAAACTACTGCCCGTATGCCTTGATTTCTAAAATGACACCCTTTCATGTTTTGGAAGAATAGTTTAAATTCAAAAGCGCCAGAAGGGGGCACTTTCTTAGTGCACTGTATGGCATTTGGAGAGGATTTTCCAAGCGAAGTATAACAGACCTGTATTTTATCAGATCGGCCCCTATACATTACTACGGTTAAGAATCTAAGAGAATACACAAAAGCGTTTCATCATTTCTAGAAATGTCTTTGTTATATCCCATATTTCTTACCATTCCGCCTGGTTATTGCCAGCTCCTGGATAGAAAAATGTTTTACGTTACTAGTGATCTCTGACCAGACATTCTGTCTAACTTTTCATCACCAGACCTGCCCCTTCCATACATCAACACACACACACACTCACACATACACAGACACACACAAATGTCTTCCTTCTAGACAAGAGTGGGCGATGTACAGCTACTTCCTCATTGTTTGCAGAAAGTGTTCAAAGCAGACAAAGATCAAGACCTTGACAGTGAAGTTCGATAGATTGGCTAGACGGTGTTTGCTTTGGCCCCGATATGGTACAGAAAGATGGTTGATACTCGCCCTGGTGAAATCAACACTTGGTTCAGCAGCCTAACTAGTAACAGAAAAAGTCTTAGCTTTGCTTTTGGTAAACTGGGACACAAAATAATAAAAGAGATTTATTTTTTTTTAAATCATTGATCGAGTATGCAGGTTTCCGTATAGCCGTCAGCAATTTAATATTGTAACTTTATGTTTTCCTAATTAATTAAAACAGATAGAAAAAGATATCAAGATAAACATAATCATTCAAGCGCCCGTTTTATCCGTTACAAGGCTAAGGGCCAAAGACACAAATAACTCAGTCTTCAAACAGTTGAAACATTTCGTTGGTTCAGTAACTGTTCCTTAACCTCTTCGAGACGTCATGTTCTGGTAAGCAAAAGCATTCCTTAGACTACACTGCACACAGGAACAGGACAACTAGGACAAAGAGTTTTGCATGTTGTGATAATAAACCTATGTTCTGTTTTATATCTGACTGAGTCAACAAATTTATCACCTCTTGTTGATTGTAAAGGCATTGACTTGCTTCTATATCACTACCAGTATGTGGTAGGCTCAATGCTTGCAAAGGTTACTGCTAACACAAATAAAAAACATATTACTTTAAGGGTTACATAGGTCACGAGAGTCTTTGTCAATTAAAGGTGTCTGACACAGAAAATGTACACTGTGCCATGAGTTTTTAGTACTGCAGATTTCAAATACGTTATCCATTTTTTTGTAACCTCCGCATATAACGCGTCCCAATTTATGTCTTACGCGGTACGTCATAACGTCGTCGGTTGAGACCAATAAATGGAGTATTTTCATGACGTATATCATAAGTCAGAGTGGCATCTTGGTTTCAAATTTGTTGCCCTCTTCTTTCACCGTCTTTCAAGCATCTGTATACGTAGTTTCACCTTCTTTAATTTTAATCCGTTTCCTTCACCTTTCGAGATTACATTTTATTAGTCACCTACTGCCATGTTTCAGTATAATGACGTAAGTGTATTCTTCGAAATGTGTGGCAACTGTTGCTTTCATTACTTGTCTCTTTAGTTTATCTTGACTAAACGCCTTCTTCTTGAAATTTCTGAGTAGAGAAACTCGAGACTAACATGTACTTTTGTGATTTCTCGCTTAATGTTTTATAAGTACAATTAAAGCCAGCGTGCACTGAATGAGACATATCTCATGCAGTGGTGTTACTTTTCAGTATTATAAAAAGTTATATAATTTAGATAGATTAAGAAATAGTTTAGCTACTAGCTGTGCTAGCACGCTAACTTTGTTCCAGTGTCTTATTATAAGTCACTGGAGTTGAACTGACAAATGGGAGGGGGGTGGGGGGGGGGATGTGATAAAAATGGACGAACGTTGACGTTTTTAATGATGCAGAAAGTGAAAGAATGTACATTTCTGACAAAGAAACTATTGCTCTTATGTGCAGATTATAAGTATATCAGAATATTGTGAAATGCATACTTAGATGTATGTGCTAAACTGTTCATTTTGCCTATTATTCGCCTGAATTTAGTCGGTACTGAAGGGTCACCCTATGTCTCGTTGACCTACAAAATCTCTGCCTATTGTCAAGTTCGCTCAAACCTTTCACCATGTGAAATTACATGACGTGAGGTTTAACATGACAGTAATAATTCAGATTGGTGGGAAAATTGACATAGGACTTATTGTGACTGTCTGCCAAGAAAAATGTCTTTCGATTGCGACATGTGTATCTCGGTCTCATGAGGGGATTGAACATTTTTTAATGTTTGATTTCTTGCAGAAATTTCAATTCTAAATTCTGGCTATTTTGCAGGACTGCTGCTGGTATGGCGTAGGCTTTGTTTTGGCCATGTCACAACTTTTTTAAGAGATACATATACGGTATTTTTATTATCAATATAACAGTGTCTAAAGGCGATAATACAATTTTTGTTGTTGTTGTTGTTGCTGTTTGTTATTGTTTTTTTTCTTTCTCTCATAGTCATAAATACTTTGTTTCTACGCATTCAATTACATTAAACAATGTGATCCTTTTTAGTATTGTCTTAGAGATATCTTTGTTACATACAAACTCGATTTCTTTCTTCACCGTTTATATATATATGATGAGTTTCATATATTTTAAAAATATTTCGCAGTATACTGGCTGTCAGAGGATTTACTGTCAGAGATTTTCTTGGAATGGATCCTTGGATACGAGAAACCAGCCATCATCATCATTATCATTAAAGTCATCATTTTACGAAAAATGTCTTAAAATTAAGACGACTGTCCACCGGCAACTAATCAAATACACCAAAACAGTTGAAAAACAATATGAAAAATTTAGAATTGAGCTAATAAAATGAATTTATAACGCTAGCCAAATTTTCGAGCCCGCTTGGCTCTTCATCGGGGCAATAATCATTAAAGTCATCATTTTGTAGAAATATTTTAAACTATAAGACGGCAACTTACCAAATACATCTGAATAAAGAAACAACAACATAAAGAACCCCATATGGTAAAAACTGAATAAGCTAGAGTATAGCTAAGTATAATTGATGTCATTGGCCATTTCTGGTTCTTTTCACGGCAAGACAGAAAACATAACAAAATGTAAATAGAGTTTTGATGTATATATATGAGAGAAATGTTATTCGCCCATTGTATAGAAGAGTGGCTTTCATTATTTTTTTTAAAGTGAGTATAATAATACACGTTTAGAAGTACTTGAATTTCACATCTACTGACTTACAATGATCAAATGAGGCTCTAAGATGTTTAGGCTGGCACTCTTTTCTGTTCGTTAGGTATGTAGAACTTTTTGGATTTATCTCAGTGTGGCACCACCAAACATTGTGCTTTCTTTTACTTTGGAAACAAATTGAGCTCTCCGTTTTATAAAGAGACGAGGCCAAAAACCTCAAGTCAGTGGCATGTCTGCAAGTCATGCATTGTGCTTTAACACGAAATGGGAAATCGTTTTGAGACCTGATACTGCTTTTTGATCGTGTCCTGACCAAAAGATTGGATAAACGTGGTTGAATTTTCTTATAAAAATAAGAAGGGGGAGGGGGGTTCTTGAACATGTGTTTCGTCTTTCTAAATAGCTCAGGACATCCGCGTGAGTGTCATACTCCAGAAGGAAATTCCCTTCTTAGTTAATGACACTGAGTGTATATGTACATACGAGATTAGCTGCACACTTAAATACATACACAAACATATCAAAACTGCCTCAGAACAAGACGGACTCCAGAAACATCACCGCATTTCGATAAGCGTAGTGTTCAAGTGATGTTTTAGTTCAAGACCTCAGAGTTATCATCTTCACTGATGTCTTGCAGATGGAGCCACAATGCTGAAGTCGCCTTGTTTCCTTTGTGACCTAAAGAAGTGGTGAATCCTTCTTACTTCATTACTCTGTACTAGTACTGAAACCCATTTTGCGAATGGGGAGTCCATTTTACGAACGGTGAATATTTTATCCAAAACGTCATGTTAGCTGGATGAAGAAATACAAATATTAAAAAACAAACAAACAAACAAAAAGCAAAAACAAAACAAAACAAAAAACCAGTAACATGTAAACTCTAAAGACTGTAAAGCTCAACACAGGGTTAAGACAATAAATTGGGATGTTAGGTGGTGGTGAGGATAAAAAATGTATGAAGGTCTATATCGCGTTTTCATTTTAAGTATGAGTGCTGAGCCAATGACCGAACTGAGCAAAAGCCAGGTTGTCTGGTGGGCTATAATATTTCATCACACTACCCCCCTCCCCCTCCCCCCTTTTACCTCACAACCAGTCGCCCTCACCCTTTCTTATGCACACACACATACACACACATACACACACACACACACAGACTTACAAACACACTTCTTTACCTTATCTTCTCTGTCAGCCAAAATGTCTCCCTTGTTAGCACCGCTGACACCAATCGCCACTGTGTAAAACGCTCTCTTTGTCAAAGCAGAGGGTTTAATGGTTTTACACCCAGTACTGATCATTAGGAGGAGGGTTAGGATGATGATATGATGATGATGATGATGATGATGATGATGATGATGATGATGATGATGATGATGATGATGACAATGAAATATGCGAATTAAATGCCTAAGTGAATTTAAATGCCGCCCTCCTCTCTTCACGTTCTTCTTCTTCGTCGTGGCCTTTAGCGCCGTGTAGACTCATCGGGAGACCATCTGTCGTGGCTATGTGCCAAGACCTGGGTCTCCAAATATTCTCTTTGTCCTTTCCTTAATGTGGCGAATTTATCTTGTCTTCTGTCCATCTCTTTCCCCTTCCCGTCTTCTTTTCGGTGTAGCCTAGTTTTAGCAAAGGATCTTATTACATGACTGTACCACCTCAATTTATTCCTTTTTTTCTCACAGCTGTAAGAGGGTCTGCCTGAGGACACTATACTGTGTGTGGTTCTATGAGCCTGTTCGTTTAAAACGTGTTTCTAGTATGAGATAAACAAAATATTTCGGCAACATTATCTCATTTCCAGCACCTTCGTCTACAGACTGGGTTTCAGTGATTACCTAGCAATGATCACAGGGACCTTCGTATCATCTTTACCGATTTCACTATTTGAGCCAGAGCATGGCTTGTTTCTTGTTCCGTATCGTTAGTGTTTACAGTTCCGAAGTCAGCTCAAAAAGAAAAAAAGAATCTCACTGTTGATCTGAAAAGAGAATAAAGGCCCTCGAAACGAGATGCTATTGTAGAATTGTTGATCTTCCTATAAAAGCCGGCTCACATATGAGGAGAGATACCATGAGGAACGGCTGAGATAACCACCACAGGAGGTTGAAAAGCTTAACAAAACCGTAACCGGAGAGATACAACAGGGTCAGGGAAGCCATTGGACCAAATAATGACTTTCTCTCTATTGTCATGTCGCAAAGTTGCCAGGACTTATAAAAACCATCATGCACAGTTCTGTACTCACCAGGAAGGCGACAGAGAGATAGAAGAAACGTTGGGAAGATAACATTCATGTCCTCTCGGACATTGGACATTCACATAGCACATGAACCCTCTGTCTCTTCCTTTATATTGGGCTGAGGGAAAACAAAATGATTGATGACTAACTGAGGACAGAAAATGATGAACAGATGGAATATGACGATGCAGTGTTTCAATTCTTCTATAGTAACAACGGAGAAAAAAGGCACGTGTGGCTATTCTGATTTGACAAACAGCGTGAACTAAGATTGATTTTTGTTTCATTTACAGCTCGGAGTTGCACATATCAAATAATGATCTGAATCTCTTGAAATATCTTAAGTTTTGCAATTTGATCGTCTGTATAGTAAGAAAATTGATCATGCTGATAATTTGACACCGTGAATTGCAGAGCGTAGTAACAGTCCATTCTATCGATTAATAAGTTCGTTTACATTCATGCGGCCGAAATCGGATTCTTGTTGTAAGACATGTAGACGTAAAAATGCGTGTCAATTTTAAATGGTTTCTTTTTTCAAGAATGCATAACAACAACATGTCAAAAATGACATTGACGGCAGAGTTTCTAGATAATGAATGGGCCAAATAAGTCTTGAGAATTCTGATATTTTGTAAAAAGGTTGGTCACCCTCTGTGTAATGATAAGAGTGGATGGAGTCATTGGCCGCTGAGGGATCGTGTGCAATTCCTCTATTTGACAACTGCCTCATTCTGTTTTGTGTATGTTCAAACACACGCTTTTGTGTGTGTGTGTGTGTTTCTGTTTCGTGTTGTTTTTGTTTCGTGTTGTTTTGTTTTTTGTTTTGTTTCTTTTCTTGTTCTTCCTCTTCTAAATTTTCTCCTTCCTTTTCTTTTTCTTCCCCTTTTTTTTTCTTGATCTATTGTTCTCATTGTTCTTGTTTGGCCTTGTAAAATCCATCTTACAAATCACAGCCTGAAGTAGCCACACAAGAGGAAACAAAGAAAGAGATGGAAAGGAACAGCTGAGACTGGACAGGAATGAGACTTGCAGGTTGTCAAAGAGCAAAGGAAGACAAAAGGAACTATGCAAGATTATAGTGGCCTCATTTTCAGATTCATTTCCAGCCCATCGAGGGAGGTCAGAAGACAAGTAACAGCTCTTCGTCCTCGTCTTCTTCCTTTCCCCTTCCTCTTTCCCCTTTTTTCCTCCTGTTTCTTTCTATTCTTTTTTCCCGCTCTCTGTTTTTTCTTGCTATGCACTCCTCAAGTCAGACGTGAGCACATCATGAGGCTAATAGCCTGTATAAACGACTTTGAATACCCGAGATCCTCTGTTGTCTTATATAGCTTTATTTGCATGCAGATCTTATCTTGTCTTAGCTATTTTATTATACCTTATCTAACGGACATTTATCTTATTTATCCTTCATATCTCACAATATTTAATTTCTTTTTAAATTGCTTCTTATTTATTCTAATCTTACCGTGTGATACTTTAACTGTTTAAAATATTTTATCCTCATTTTTGGACATCAACATGTTTTAAATGATGTTTTAATGTCTCATCTTTCTATAATATTTTTTGCCATACCTTTCCTCACATTGCTTTTTCATCTTCATCCCGAATAGATATGTGCTTTCATTAAGTCATAGCTTTTCAATTTCAGTTTCAGTCGCAGATTTAATGTTATAAGACCCTACAACCTATTACAGTCTGTCGTTACCTAAGAAGAATGTGATTAATCCAAATTGCAAAATAAAATAGAAATGTAATTCTCTTGCGATTTTCTTTCAAATAGTACTCTTACATTATTTATTCAGGAGTCTTTCCACCAAGGCTGTAAGGTTTATAGCTACTTTATTATTGTTATTAGTATAATATCTATTATTACTATTGTTATTTTATTTTAATCGTATCTGTGTCAATGGCCTAAGTCTGCCAACAAGAGAATTTTTAGAGTATGCAAAATATTGTAAAGTGTAACATGTGAATAACTTTAAACACACACACACACATACACATACCCTGACCTCAGTTTGTTACGCTTACTACACTCTCACATGGCCACCGAGTGTTCGTTGCTCTCCGGCCGTCATCCCATTGGCTCGGCTTTGATAAGCCCGCTGTTGATTGCTTGACGGAACGGGCAAAGGTCAAAGGGCGGTAGTGTTATTCGTAAACACAGTACACACATGTTGACTAGGAGTGGGCACGAGACGAGCCGAGTACTCGTTTCTCGCGAGCAAAGCCTTGGCTGCTCGGGAAGTGATCCACTGCTCGACAGCGAGAAGAGAAATGGCAAGAGAAGAGAAATCACATGAGAAACGGACAATCGCCAACGCGAAGCAGAGACACGACGAGCGAGAAGCTTCTGCTCGCGTTCCGCCAGACCCAGGCGCCGGGCAGGCGGTCCGCCGTAACTGGCATCGGCTAGATCTATTCAAGTTATGTGTGTGTGTGTGTGGGGGGGGGGGTTATGCTGGGCTTTGTTTTGTTTTATACCTAGACCTCAACATCACAGGAGCCCCCCTCCCTCCCCTCCTCCAAGCTCTACGAGTGGGAATCACTCGGCCTTGTGGCCGGTCCTTTTCGGTCTCACTCAGCTGTCTGTCTCAGAGTCAGGAGCCCAGCAGTAGGACTTCTCTTCTCAGTACCAGTCCCAGCGAGAAGTAAGGTGACTTCCTGAGCTTCTCTCTCAGTAAAAAAAATGTACTGCTCGCCCGCTCCTACCAGGAATACAGAACAAAACAATACAAAAAACTGATCAAAAGGGATTGTAGATAACATTCTAAATTTTTGAGAAATTTGAGATTTTGGGGTCAAATTTTTGCAAAATCTGTGACTTTTTTTATATACTGATTTTGAAAATTTGTGAAAAAAAAACAACTAAGCTAGTCATCAAAAATCTGATCTGATCATTTTTAGATATTGAACTGAAAAATATGTACGCAAAATTTCAAGCTATCGTTGGAAAAATGTAGAAGTCTATTTATAGTGAAGTTATGCAATATTGGGTAATAAAATCCAAGATGGCGGCCATTGTCATGGCAGTAGTGAGTGATTTCAATTTTTTCAATTGTTTTTCTCTAGTTTGGTTATGTGGGGAGGGGGGGGGGGGGGGGGGGGGGGGGGGGGGGGGGGGGGGGGGGGGG
>JBCEWB010117827.1:0-11599 GCA_039654565.1 Peronia peronii
CGTAACATTTCATCTGAGGCAAAAACAAAAAGAAACTTGACACAACAAAATGATGTTGCACTACCCCTTTAAGTGTTGTAGCTGTTTGATATGAACTAATGAAGAATACTCATAAAGCAAATCACCCAGATAAATGCAAGAATATACTAAAAAGTCATTTTCTTAAACACCACCATGAATAATATTCACAGCTACCAGACAGGATCTGTCACGTAGAAAAACTAAATGTAAGAGCTTGTGAGTGTAAAAGTTGCTTGTTTCTATTATCTAGATTGGAAAATCCTCATAACCAGTTTGACCAACGAGCATGTCAATAATGACAGCTATGCTTAATATCATTCCTGTCCAATACATAAAGTCATTCCATTAAAAGTTGCAAACATCTGCAGCTTCAATCTTCAGTCAGGCTGTCCACTCCTACCTGGCAGCTGCCTCCTGGGAGTTGGTGGTAATTTCAATGGCCAGTTGGACAGATTTCTGCAGAGAATCACGAGTTCTCTGGTCAACTGGCTCTACCGACTGAATATCAATGCTGGTAATGGCCAAGTTGTTTTGGGGGAAACTGAATTTGTCCTTGACCTTGCCATTGGCATCCACACCGAAAACCGAGGCTCTGATGATCTTGGCAGAGTTCTGAAAGTATCCACAAGGTTGACATGTCATAGTCAAGTGTTACAAATAGCACCTTCCGTTCTACAGCTCCATCTGCTATGATAGTATGAATTCCAAATGTTTTCTAAAAAGAAACAAAATGTAAGCGACAGCAGGAATGTCAAATAGTTTATATCAAGGAGTAGGAAAATTGTTCATGATAAACCATTTTTTTGTCACACAGCAATTACAGTAGGTTTATGACATTGAGGTAAATGCTTCTAAAATATTTTGTTTTTTGTCTCTGAAATGCATCGTAAACAGCAGTCAGCTTTCTGAACGGTGATGGGACGGCAGCCAATCAACCAATACAAAAAAGTCAAACTGAGCAAAACAAAGCAAACAAACAAAATTGAAAAGTTGGTGCCCAGCAAAAAGTTGGTGACCTAAAAGTCGGTTTTCTGACTAAAGTCGCAAGTTTGACATCCCTGTCACAGGCCGCCAATAGTAACTTGTATTTGCAAGTAAATCATGTGACATGGCTATTACTATAATAAAATTAAAAAATTTTTTTTTTATTTTGATGAAGTCAAGAAGTTCACAGTGTCGTGCAAATCAAATTTTCTTTAAGTCAACATCAATGAAAAAAATGGAGATGATTTTTTTATTTTTGGAGAGGCACAAATGTCATCGAGCTTTCATATATTGAAAACCAAAACGTTGAACAAACCACAGTATACAAACATCTCGGAATTAACATAGACTACAAACTAAAGTGGCACACTTGTATAGACAACATTTATAAAAAGGTAAATCGAAGACTTCACTTTTCAAGAAAACTCAAATCCCTGGAAGTGAATCTTGAAATTCTAAAGATGTACTCATCAACGATTCAAAGTATCTTATCCTTTGGAATCACTTCTTGGGGTGAAAGTATCACAAACACGGACAAGAAAAAGTTAAATAAAATAATTAACAAAGCCAGTAAACTTATAAACATAAAAATGTCATGCCTCAACGATATATATAGGGAAATGTGCGTTAAAAAAGCAAGAAGTGTAATCTCAGATGTTAAACTTGCATTAAATCCTGAGTATGTTCGATCAAAGTTAAAATGCAGGATAGAAAGAAATAAGAATTCTTTTGTACCATCATTAATCAGAATGCTACAGAATTTAACAGATGAATGTAAGCAACTGTACACTGTTTATGAGTACATAAGTACACTGTCATGTATGTGTATGAACTTATATATATATGTATTTATGTAGGTCTGCAAGTAAGTGTGTATGTGTGCATGTATGTGTGTGTATATGTATGTGCATGCATGGGTGTATATTATGTATGCACATGTGGGTATGTAATTATAGACATATACAAAGAAAAAGGTTCAAATGTAAGCCTGTATTGTATTCTCCATAACTTTTTGTTTTAAATTTTTCTGTACTGGTCAAAATGTATTTCCTTATGGATGAACAAAGTATTTGCATTTCTATTCGTATCAATGCCACATCTATCAAGTTTCATCTTGAAAAAAAAAAAAACCTATATAGCCTGTCACAATCTTTCAAATGCAAGCTATCTGACAAGTTCTTGTGTAAATCCCACTTCAAACAATGTCCCAACATCTGTTCCTGATCCACCTGAAACAATTTGTGCATGTATTTGTTTGACCAGTCCCTTTCTCCTCTCTCCATAAATGGGAAGTATTCTTGACCAGCACTATTACGTCCCTTTACCAGACCCAGGGGTTGTTGAAGAAACAGTGTAAAGAAGGAAAAACTCACTGTTCTTCTTGTCATTTGTAAAACTGATCACTATGTCTTTTACTAAAATTATTACAATATGAAGAAAACGGTTTCCTCATACAACAAATTTTTTTGTAATTTTTTATAATGTACATTTCAAACAAAGTGTAAAAGTCAAGCAAGAGCGTACAAGTCATTTATTCCCTCTCGGTGCTGCTCGTTCAACACTCTTGTATCTGGCAAAGAGAAATAACAAGGCTGGTCTAAAACAATCCCCACTGTGTATGAGACAAGCTCAGTTTCTAAAACTCTGTTGCTTGACAATTTTAATATGTTCATATTTCATTACCAAAATTCATGAAATCATCAAGATGAAGACTTGTTAGACAGTCGATGGTATGAACAGTTTGTTGCTGTTTTTAATCTTTTAAACATTTCATTTTTTTATTTTCCTTTAAATGTCATGACCAGTGAAACCTTCACAACAATTGACAAAGTTGAAAGTGATGCTGAAACAACGATTGAAGTCACGTCTGTAGTGAAAATGGCTCAAAAAGAAAAAAATTGATTTGAAATTACTGTCCAAACTGTCAACACTGGCAGTAACACTATGGAAGAAGAAATATGCCATTTCAGCCCAATCAATGAATCATCCAAGACAATATGAGAGCTCCTGCGAACATCAGTGAATATAGTGGATTATAATAAGTGGATTTTCACCTGAAGAGAAGAGGAAAAGAAGGCTGGCAACTACAAGGTTTACTCTCTCACCTTATGGAAGTCGTCAAACTGCACCTGAGCCACGGCGCCTCTGACACGAGAGGCAATAGCTTTGCAAGCGTCTCCAGTAAAGTCGGGAACACTGAAAAGTTTCGCTGCCTCCTGGGGAGTTTTCTCTGTGATGGCAAAATGCCTGGAAAGAAGAACAAACAGAATGATATCATACAGTACTATTCTCTAACTGTCACTAGGCCAAGGGTTATATTATCTCTGCAGAGCTCACAAAAAATGCGTCCGATGGCATTTAGCCGATTTCAGGTCCCCTAAATAAATATTTAAGAGTTTGCCAACTTTGATTAATGGGGGATAGTTTTGATTAGCTTATGTTACTTCTCTTGACCAAGGGCTGTTGAACAAGCAGGGTAAAAAAAGAAAAAAATGAACTTTCGGGCTCTTTGCTTGAAACCTCAATCATGAAAAATTCCGAAAAATTCATAATTGGCCTATAAGGAAAATGTTTCTTCTTATAGTAAAATGAAAATGTAATTGCCACAATCAAAGACATTGTCAAGAAGATAATCATTATCTCTTGACTGAGTTACACGGATCATTACCACAGTCATGAAAGACAGGATATGAATTTAAAACACTTTTTTTTCAAACTCACTTGATCCTTTATACTAACACTGCATTAGTTCACTCTTCGAAAATTTGGCACTTAAGACCATTGGGTTTTCATGACAGTGGCAGTTGAGACAATTAAGCTTTCAATGGTTCATCCTGCTTGTCCTCCTAGACTGTCAACTACATTTTTCATGATCAAATCTTACCGTCACACCTGAGCACCAGAATGTGAACTTACCAGTTGTAGGACAACTGCAAAGACAACCTGGCGTGATCTGCAGTCTCAACTACGATGATGTCAGTGCAGAAATCTGGCCCCAGCAGCAGACACAAGGATTTGATCATGTTTGGCTTCTTGGGTTTGCCGCCGGACAGGCTGAGCTGGGTGAACTGTTCGTCTGGACCCAGCATCACCAGCTCTGGGCCGAACACAACTCTGTTGGACAAAGAAACAGCACACAGTTATTCAGAACAGTGGCAGCTGTAACAATGTTTGAAGGATCAATGATAATCTCTATTGATATTTATTCATGTGCCAGAAGGCAATTCAAGCCTGATGCCTCCTTATTTGACACTATGCTGTTTATAGCGGACTTGAAGCTTTCAGTGCAATTAGGGTATCACTGACCAAAAATCCCCTTGACACTTTGAGAGTTAACCAAACATGGAAAAAAAAAAAACTGGCACTACAACAGATGCCCACAATGTACTTGGTCTTGATCCCACAAATCATATACATTCTCTGAGACTGAATATTTTTCCCCAAAACTGTGTATATTTATATGGTATGAAAGTGAATTTCGTCGGTGTTGCAAGCATTCTGTGTTAGTCCGATATTTGGCAATTTTGATTCCTCCCCTCCTCAAGGTGAGCTAAAAATACACACTGTGACACCATTTTGAGACAAACTAACCAACAGAAATGCAGGAAAAATCTGCGAAGATCCCACAGAAAAACCCCCTCTTGTTTACAAGAATTTGATGCCAGTTTTTACTCTATGATGAAAAAAGTACTCAGACTGACTTGACTTGAGTTGCTTGTGACACCCACGATTTACTCCTGCACCCTCAACATCAGCTTTTGTTCAATGTTTGTTTGGGAGACACTAACTGAGCAACATACTGATGGTTTCAGGAATAGACAGAACATAAAAACTGCCATGAGAGGAAGTTAAATCTGATATTGCAGGCAATTGAGAAAAAGATCCACGAGTGTGAGAGTCCGTCTGATAGTGTCCCCCATGACTCTGCACAGAGCTAAGGGTTGAACTAAGCAATCTACAATAAAAAATGCAATTTTCAGGAGCAACATCTTTGATAGTGTAATGAAAATCAAGTTCCGTACTTTCTGAAATGTCAGCTGAACTCACCTGGCTTTTTTCTCCTTGTAGTCATAGATCTGGACTGCTGCATTGTGAGGCACCCGGAAAGTCACAACACGAGTTTTGTCCCTTGACCTTGTCTCAATCTTTGAGCCCCGATCACCCCTTTCTGCCAATGGGTCGACAGAGAGGAGATTTTCCACTGTTGGGGGCAGTTCTTTCGCCCACAACTCCTCGTCCTGATTGAGCATGTAGGTCTCACCCTGAACAGCCCTGACCTAATCAAACAAACAGAGGCCATAAGGAACCAGTTAGATAACACAATATGCAACTGAAGAGGGTAGAAGATTCATCTCTGTCTTATTTAGAACAAAATATGAAAATCATTCCTTTTGTTGCGAATTACAAAAACACAAGAACAACTTGTCCAGTCACCGCCTTGTACAATATTAAAGAAGATGCATACCTTAACTTTACCTCTATATTATCAGAAGTTCTTTGACTAAATATAGTATAATAATTATTAAATGATCGCAAAAGTTTCATATACTGAATATGTAAACATTTTGGTGACTTTATTAGTTTCATAAGACAATCATTCCATTCTGGGAGTGAACCAAAAATGAAAAAAAAAATTAATACCTTGCCAGTTTTGATGTCTCGCACGTAAATGCCCTCATTTTCATCCAGAGGGATGGCTTGTCTCTTCATCACCACATCGACCTCGACTGACGGCACATACTCGGTGGGGCCTCGGATCATCCATCTGTCACCTGGCTGGCGTGTGGTGGTCTGGTGAGGAAACAGTTTGGAAATGATTTGTGTTCTGTGAATATCTGACTCAATCAATCTGGATCTAATGAACTGATTGCATGGGTGTGGTCCATTCCCCGACGGACTCATACTCACTGCAGCAATAATCCTATAATTATGAGTGCCTGGAATTTGAGATAGATATCCTCTCTTTTCAAAACCTGTGACTTACTACCAGTCATCATATGTGGCTTAACAGAATTACTACCACAAACTATCTTATCACTGAGCATAGTCTGCAGTACTTTAAATTAGCTTAGACTTCCCAAATGATGCTTCTCAGGAGCCCAGCAGTGGAGGGAGCAGATAACCACCCTCAGGAGGTTGAAAGGCTTACCAAGAATGCGACCAAGCAGTGGAAGGATGAATAAAGAAGACAAACATCTTCACAATGAAAGTAAAATACTGGTGAAATCTGAAAAGAACATCTTCAGTTTAGAAATAATACAATTGAAGGAGCAAAAGGATCAAATTTATAGAAAAGAAAACCAGAAAACTACAAAGGGTAAAGACAGACTGATATGTGCATTTTGATGAACAACAAACAAGAGACTTACTCCATCTGTGAATGACTCTGTGGCTTTGAGAATCAGCCCCTCATCCTCTCCCAAAATGTAAACATTCTGAATTCCTTTCTCCAGCTTCTCTCCGGGCATCAAGAAAAATGATTTCTCACCCTGTGGACAAAATGACAAATCAAGTATGACACAAATGCAAAGGACCGGCAGTTTTATTTTTTCCCTTTGAGACCCCACTATGATGAATCTCCCTGAATAAATTTACTCTGAAAAACATGGTTCTCTGACTTCAGTGACACTGTGAAGTGAATATGTCAAAGTTTTTGCAACCCCCTGTGATCTGAGAAAATATCTTAACTTTTTTCTCCCGCAAAATATCCATGTGTATTTCTGGTTAAGAGTTTGGCTGATGGGACTAGGTTCATTTTTTTCCCACAGAAATGTTCTATTTGAATTGATGCTTTGAACTCAGTTTTATCTTTCACAATAAACTATCGATTCACAAAGTAAAAATCAGGCCGAAACTTGAGCAGTCTGCCTACCTTGATGAGTTTTTTCTGACCCAGCTGAGGTCTGCCTGCAGCGTCCACAGGATCCAAGATGACGCAATACTGACGATTGTTCAAAGTTGTGATGTTCACAACACCAACCACCTGAAGAACACCAGCAACAGGAAGTGAAAAATTAATATGCATAATGAATGTGAATTAGCTGTGTCTGATGAGCAAACAGTTGACAAAATATAGGTCAAAGATGAGTTCTTTTCATTTTAAAAAAATAAAATCTGCACCGTATCCTTTTTGCTTGAGCTCAAAGTTTCTCGTACAACTTGTATTTTTGATATAGAACTTCTATTTTGGATGTTGTGATGCAATTAAGCTTTTAGTAAAGAATGAGCATAGTTGGTTTTTCATAATCTTATGTCGTCAATATTATTGGTATAATAATAAAAAAAAAAACTGAGGACACATGTAGATGAAATAATCAGTGCAAATGAAATTAATTTAATTATCAATGAAAAATGTTATTCATCTCATCATAAGTAAAAAAAAGCAAGCACATATGACTGATGCTTCAAAAACTGTCTTTGACAGACACCAACCTCCTCGTACACATTGGGAATGTGTGTCTCAGTATCCTTCATAGTGATCAGCCACTCTTCACCATTTTTGCGCACCATCCCAAAGTCATCCTTGAATGTTCTGATTGCACGCATATGTAGCGCTTTCTGAAAATTAAAATATTCACAGTATGATAAGTCACATTCCATCACTGGTCAGCAGAAAAGTGAAACGAGCAATTCAAAGTAACATAATGGGTTGATAAATTGACAGAGTACTTTATGTCATAAACAGAAAAGAAGAGGGAATATTAGTCAGATTTTATCTTTTATATATTCACAGGCATAGTTGATATCAACTGAAATATATATGTAATATTTAAGATAAGCAAACTTTTGCATTTAAGTACATGTTGCAAGAAAAATTTACTATGGTTCTATCATTAACTATTTGCTATCTAAAACAAAAGGTTTATTATTTTCAAACGGTGTTTCAAACATTTGCTTATGTTACAAAGCAAAAAAGAGAAAAAAAGGAACATCCTATGGTGAAATCAGCTCAGATTTGTTTTGAAAAGAAAAATGTTTTGAAAAGAAAATTCTTTCTTTTTTTTCTCTAGTCACATGCTTTTCTAGTTGCCATAGTTTTCCATTTGGAGATGTTGGATGCTTGCACCTTACATTTTGATTTGCTATCTTTCTAGATGTTTTTCTTTTCTTTTTTTTCATTTGAGCTTCCTTGACCTTGGCTCAAAATGGAGGACACATGATGCAGGAATTTGTTTGTTCTGAGAGCTTCGTGTAACATATTCATCCTTGCATACCTTCTCTGTGAGCACATAAGCATTGACAATATCCACCACTTCCTCGTAAGCCCCTGGCAGATAAGCACCATTCTTTTTCACCAGCCATTCCTCGCCAGTTACACGGCTGTTGCCGTCACGGTCATCACATTCCTTGCGAGCTCGCAGGCGAATGGCCTGGTTTGGGCCAATCACTGTGGCTCGGATGGTCTCCTCCACCACACATTCCTTGCGGGGCATGTAGGTGCCTGAATGAAAAGTCGAAAAAAATTAAAGCAAATATATGTTTTGTATGGTCATATCTCTACCCTATAAACAAAAAACATATGATTGATTTTTTAAATGCACCAATATCTTGCAGCCTTATCTGCAAGAAAACCAAATATAAACCATCACATATCTAAAACTACACTCTGCCATTATAAATAAGACCATCTTGCTGAGAATGAATCTTCCCAAGAAGTAAAATTGGACTCTCAAAATTCGAGTGGTTATGGATCCAGCACTCAAAGGTTTAAATGTTTTCAATAATGGTGATCAGTCTCATATCTGACTGCGGAACATCTAAAATATGAACATAAACACCAGTGCTGGCTTCAGAACATATCATCCATATCTATTTCATATCAATTTTTTTTTTTTTCTTTTCTTTCACATGGGAAAGAAAAGAGCATCATAAATCGGGCACTATAAAAGAGATTTCATTAGAAAAGCAGATATCTGAAGCCTCAAAACTACAGCTGTTTAGAACTTTCTGGAAATGCAAAGTAATCAGAACAATTTCTTCTCCCTAAGTATTGTTCGGGAGGGTCAGTCAGTCCCAGTTTGCATGGTTCAGTTAATGGTTTATCTGGGTGGGCAGAGTGGATCTCTCTAAGTATATGCATTGCTAACCTCTTAGATTTCAACTGAGCTTTTCTCTAACTGTGCAAATGACCTCAAATATAGTTTAAATCAGCACCTCTCAGAGACTTCAGTTGATTATTCATTGTTTCATGGTTCCCCTAGTAAGACTATGAACAGAATTTTCATGCTGCTATAAAAGAGGTTTACAGATGAAAATAAAACTGAATGCTTACACATTATTATTGTACAAAAACTTCAAATAGTCTAAATTTTCTTCACTTATATCCTTCCTGAGTCTTGTTTCAATTGAGATAAGCCCAAACTTGAATACTGTGTTTACTCTCAATAGAGATCTCAGAGAAAGAGTGATGACAAACCACAGTTGGCGATTCTTGTTAGCACAAGTTATAGTTTGACCACTTCAAAAATGAAGGTCCATCTCGTTTTTCTATTATCTTTCTTCTCTTTAATCACTAAATCCTGTACCACACTGGTCGGCTTCTTACATGTTCTGTTTTTCAAACTCATTTCAATCTGGCCACTTCTAGGATGTGCATATGAAATCAGAAAACTTGGAATGTGAACATTTAATTTATGCATACATATGTGCGTCATATGGACAAAAAATTACTCAAAGACACTTACATGACATATGAAATGAGCCGTTCAAGCCATAAAGACAATTTTTTCTAACCAAACCCCAAATCCATCATGTCAAAGGGTGCCATCGATATTAATCACATACATAGACATTTGTCATACAAACAGAATATACACAAACACATACATGTATATACATATCATTATATATCCAGATATACAGAAATACAGGCATTCATATTACCATAATGCAAGGCCATATCAGCACAAATGAAAATTGAAGGAGAAAATGAAACGAGGAGTCAGACTATCTTGATGAATGATCAAGATGTTGACACAGACTTAGTGTTTTGCATTTATGTCTGCCTGGCTGATTAAAAATCTCGTCACCTCCTGCCATTCCATACCCATTCCCCTCCCCCCCTTGTACCACTCATGTTATACGTCTTTGACTAACTGGTCAAAGATGAATTCCCAAGCAATCACCTTGTATACAGATAATGTTCCATTTTCATTTTCCGGTGCCATCAAACAATCCATGAAAATTGTATTTAAAGTATTTTGTAATAATTTCGAACTTGGTCTTGCTAGTATTTTCATCCTGAATGTACTCAGGCAGCTTTCAGTAGTAACACAAATGGCACAAAATACACCAAGCTGAACATATTATGTAACAGCATTGCTTCAGCCAACTGTTTGCAGTGGTGCACGATGTGAAGGGCAAAGGGAGCAAATCAGTGGAGGTGTTTAGTTTTGCTTTAGTAGACATCAAGTGCTGCAGTACCTGGATAATTCTGCTGCCGTTTCCGTCTCAAGTCATATCTCCTTAACAACATAGTTCTCAGTTGCGATTGTATGTACACTATGAGGCAGAAAGAAAATAACATGATTAACTGTGCGAGCAGGAAACGTTTGTTAAAATTTGCGACTGGATGAATCCTCACACTGTGAGCACTTCCAGATAGGTCAAGGATCACTGTGAGGCTCCATAACCCCAGACCCACTGTCAGGGATGCCAGGATCACAACTGTAAACGCATATGCCAGTATATGGACCATGGCTTTGTTTTCAAACGTGACAGCTCGTACTACTCGGACTATCTTTCGCCTCAGTTTCTTTGAAAACAGTTCCACTTTTCTCCTCCATTTCCTGTGCAGTACGGGACGGTGAAACAAATCAAAGAGCGGTTTGAGAATTCTGTTAACCTCACAGTCAAATACATAGAACAGATGTTGATGAGTACCTGGGCCTTCAAACAGCCACTCATCCCCTGCTGTCCGTTTTTCTCCAGCTTCATCTTCAAAGTCCAAGATAGCTCGAATTCTCAGTGCTGCATTGGCTGGCACCACTTTGAGAGCAGTGACAGGCTGGGAAGAAAAGGTCAAACCAATAATATAGAACAGTTTTCATACTGGTATGAGGAATATTGAATTTAGTGTATAAATTTCCACAAGTATTTTGGTCAAAAGAAAAAATTCAAAATCAGCAGAAACGACTCAATTTCACAAGTGAACTATAAGTGTTATAAAAATGGGAAAGACTCTCTAGAGAGAGAACAGCATGATATCTCAGTCTGAGACCAGTTAACTCTATAGGTGTCAAGGTCACCTAACTTTGCACCAGAAAATCTGTCCAAACAAATAGA
This sequence comes from Peronia peronii, assembly GCA_039654565.1. Lineage (NCBI taxonomy): Eukaryota > Metazoa > Mollusca > Gastropoda > Systellommatophora > Onchidiidae > Peronia > Peronia peronii. Next base: position 11,290 of record JBCEWB010117827.1, read on the forward strand.
CAATGTGGTGATATCACTCATGGTATATGACTTTCAGGCTTAAGGTCTCAGTTAAAAAAAAGAAGTACAGGAAAAATAAATATGCATTATTTTATTAAGATGAGAAATTACAACTTCATTTCACTTCAGATACTGTAACAGATCGGCAGGAAATTGGAGACTGAAATGATGACAATTCCTCTAATAAAAACTGTAACATCTCTATGTTGTTTGACATATCGTGATGGAGCTTGCATATTTGTACAATGTCAAAGTCATTTGGAGGTTAACTATTGTATCCTAAAATATTACTGAGCAAATGATCATCTCT
>JBCEWB010117838.1:0-11598 GCA_039654565.1 Peronia peronii
CATCCATCCATCCATCCATCTATCCATCCATCCATCCATCCATCCATCCATCCATCCATCCATCCATCCATCCATTTGATAATAATAAAGAAAAACGGTCACCACACTGGCATCACTTAATTCTGTAAATATGTAGCCACACTTCTCTGGAGTTACCTTGATACTGGAGTACGAGCGGTTTTTGAATACCGAATAGTGAACATTTTAAATGGCATTCACATTTTATGTTGGATAAGAATCAGAGCGTTATTTTGAAATTTTTTTTAAAAACCCGCTACAGGCTAGTGTAAAATAAGATATGGTACATATAACGGCAAACTCAAAAACACTGAAACATAAGGAAGTCATAGATATTTTATACGAGCAAGTAATAACAGGTTCTTTATAACGCAAAACATGCCGTCTCAGTATATAAAGGCTGGCTGAATGCAGTGTGAGTTGTTGAAACTCAAGATTAATTGGAAGCGATTTTTTTTTCTCAAGCCTTTCAATCCTAAATAAGGAAGACGGATTACTTTGGCTATAACGAATAAGTGGCTGCCTGAGAATTACTGTAGGTAGAAATTTGAAATTTGGGACTTTTGTCCGGCCAGCGGCACTTCCCCTAGTCTTCATTGATTTTTTAACTGTCAAGGGTTCTTTATAACGTGCGTAACGTGCACACGGGACGTCCGAAATATATTCACCTACTTCTGAGAAGGCTAGACCCTGAGGAAGCGAGAGGACCGTTGAATCACTGAAAAATTGCTGGTTCTAATCTCGAATCTTCCCATTCCCCAATGGCAGATGCGAGACTTCACAATGTGAGCTTTTCGCCGAGTAGCAGACATCTAACCATATGGCCACTGCTACCCCCAATGTTAGAAGTGATGTTATCAACAGTACATTTTTGTTTTAAAATCTATGGCGAACTCATTTTGCATTTGTCGTTGATGTTTTGTTTGTTTGTTTATTTGTTTGTTTGCTTGCTTGTTTGCTTATTTGTTGTTGTTGTCTTTGTTTCTGTTGTTGTTGTTGTTATTGTTGTTGTTGTTGTTGTTGTTGTTGTTGTTGTTGTTGTTGTTGCCTTTTTTGATGTATTTGATTAGTTGCCGGTAGACACAGTCGTTTTAGATTTCAAGACATTTTATAAATTGATTATAATAATGAAAGACCATCGTTAACGTGAAAGCCTTTATTTGTATTGTGCTGGGATTTAACATCTTATCAGCACGATCGCCGGCTACGTGAAAAGCCTTACCATTCCATTTGCCCTCTTCAAAATATAGGCTACTAAATTCTAAAGTTTAGAAAAAATGCCCTATTTTAATAATAATTTTTAAACGTGTAGGGCCGCTCCTGGTGAGAGACAAAACATGGCACTGTAGTTTTGTTTTCATATACGTAATTATTGTACCCCATATTATATATTTTACATTTTGTTTTCTTTGTTGCCCTGATGATGGGCCAAATGGGCTCTAAAAATATGCCTTTCTATCGATTTAACCCATTTTCAGCTTAATAATTCTTCAAATTTTGTTGTTCATTTATTAATAAGTATTGAGTGAATAACCTCTTTGACAAATTATGTTTTGTAGTTCGAGACATTTCTCTAGAGTGATAATAACGATGACAATTTTGTAAATTTTCATCTACATTTGTAAATACTATTTGTGATGAAATGGACGATGTCAGTAGTCAGTTGGGGAACTCTAGTTCGATCTTATGTAGTCAAAATGTTTAAGTGTGGTAACTAAGATATTAAAGAGAAATACTGATCATGATATTATTATCAAATCAAGAGAGAATATCATGACAGTAACAAGCTCATTTTTACCAGGACATTTAGTACAACTGAAGACGTGTGTTCTCGGGGATCTGATAACCATTATCCGGCAGTGTTAGAGGTGGTTAGAACTGTGTTCTGTCCGATTACAAGAACAGCGAACACCACAGAACAACAATGACAACAAGCAGCGATAATAATCTCCTATCCCGAGGATCAGATTAAAACAAAATAGCGAGTGTTTTGACTGGATTTAGTTCCGTGGTCTTTCTTTCTCTCGTTCTCCCTGTTTCTATTTTCAATTGCTCTCTTTCTCTCTCTCTCTCTCTCTCCATCTCTCTCTCCGTGCATCCCCCTTCTTTTTTACTATTGCTCTCTCTGTGTGTCTTTTCTCTTCTCTCCCCCCTCCTCATTGTTTTCATTCTACCTCTCTTCCTCCTGAGCCATCGACCCTCGTTTCTTCTCTCAATCTCTCTTTCTGTCACTCTTCATCTCCTTCTCCTCCAACTCTCTCCTTGTTTTCATTTCTAATTAACACTCTTCCATACTTTTTTCTGTTTCACTCACTCTCTCTTTCTCTCCCCTCTCCCCTCGCTCTTCTTTGTGTATGTGTTTAGCTGGAACATATCGCTGTCAGATAAAAGTAAAGAACAATATACAAAACAATCTCCACATTTATATTTCGTAATAGAAATCTGCAAGCGGAATGCATTTCTATGACGATAAATGGCCAAACTTCATGGCCACGGTGAGTCAGTTAACCTGAAACGTGAGTAACGGAAATTTCTGAAAAATCTCACCATGTGATGGAAATGTATTTTTCTCATCGTGATGATTCTTTCTTTCTTTCTTTCTTTCTTTCTTTCTTTCTTTTTGTCTGTCCTTCTTTTTTTCATTTCTTTCTCTCTCTCTCTCTTTGCCTCACAAGTCTCAAATAACACGAACAAAAATGTTGTTTTTCTCCTTCTATACAATCCTTGTGCTATACCCCTTGTATCGGGAAGTAATTTAACTGGCTGAAAAAGCCCATTCACAATTGGCCCTTCTGCAGCAGCGCTATCCTTTCACATACAGCCCTCATGGCGTTGCTTCCTGTCGCTTTCATTCCTCTTCCTCTACCGGCAGTTGTTCTTTTTCCTTCTTCTACGTCTTTCTCTCACTCTCTCTCTCCCTCTCTCTCTCCCTCTCTCTCTCTCTCTCTTCCTCACATCTTTTCATTTCTTTTCCTATTGTTTGGCTATTTTCTACCCCCTCTTCCCACAACTCTAATATATTTGTGTGCCTTTCTTTCTCTCCTCGCTCTCCTCCCTCTCTCTCTGGTCTATCTATAACAACGTTACCTGCATTCACATTTTTTTTTCTTTGTGCATTTTAGTTAGAAAGGTTTGAATTTTTTACTTGACTAAATCTCTTTAATTTAAATAAATAAATAAAAATATTAATTACCAATTTAACAGATACCATAACTCGCCCAAGCAACTACGCTCGTTAAAAACAACAAGGAACAAAGATATAGCTAATCACATTTATTAAATTTCCCGACATTAACTGATCTTAATCCGGTTTCATCTGTCGCTCTCTAGTGTTACCCTGAAACGGACTTCAATTCTCAACTAATGAGCCGATTCAGACCAGTTAAATGAATAAGAGCTGGGATTTGAAAGAACAACTGATGCTGTTTTTTTTTTCTTCGTCCTCTTTCTTTCTTTCCATTTTTCATTCCTTCTTTCTTTCTTTCGTTCATTCTTTTATTCTTTCTTTCTTTCTTTCTTTCCAATTCTTTCTTTTTTCTTTCTTTGTTTTGTCGTTTGTCTATTTGTTTATTTTGTTTGTTTTTGTTTGTATGTTTCATTTTTTCTAACTGTCCATCTTTTTATATCTTTCTTTCTGCCTTTTTCTCCCTTTGAGGCTATTTTTTTTTCTTTTTTTCTTGCTTTATTTCTCTCATACTTTCTTTCATTCTTTCTGTTGTTTTCCTTTTTTTTTTTTTTGTTTTTTTTGTTTCTTTTTTTTTTCGTTTTTCCTTACTTTCTTTCTCTCTTTCTTTCTCTTAAAGGGACTTTTACCCTGGCTTTCATAATATTCACTAGTGTTGTTTACGAAGTAATTTGTTAACGCGGAAAAAGTGATTTCTGAGATGTTTAGGCCCAGTGATGGGAAAAATCGTCTGCTCAGACCCTGATCAAACCTCCCGGTAAGAATCTTGATCTCACACTCGTTAACTACCCAAATACAGGACAGGAAAATCACGTACTAAGTCACAAGTCTTCACCACTGGCACTCTGCAAATCCAGGCGGTTCAATCTAATCTACCTCGAAAAACTGTTCTTTCCCCAGAAAACGCTGTTTCAATAAAATCGCCATTTATTTCAACGATTTCTATTTCAATACATGGGAAACAAAATGCCGATTTTGTAACGAGATCAAACCAAATGACGCAGGAGGCTTTGTTTTCAATTTTATTTTCGTATTGCGGAAATCCATAATAAATTTTTTTTTAAAATGGAAAGATAAATGAACTATGAAAAAGAAAGAAAGAAAGAAAGAAGTGTTTTGTCAAAGCACGTTAGTAATGCTCTCCTTATGTACCTTCTTGACTAAGTCTTACAGGTAACCAGTACCATACAGTAACTCACTTGCAAATGAAGTGGTTTTTATGGGCGTGTCATATTTTTCTTGTCACCAGTGGTTTGACACAGGACAGGAGTGCAGTCTTCTGTTCAACGGCCCTGTGTATCGTGGTCAGGGCTCAAAAATCAGTCTGACAAATTGGTAGATGACGCCTTTTACAACGCCCAGTGTCATACGGTCTGACATCGCTTTAGTGTAATAAGAATCTCCTTTATCCATTTATTTACAGATGGTTAGTGGAATTCAGATACTGTAATCAGTTTTAGTAAAATACTGGAGTCTGTTCATAAGATGAATATTTCCTTGTTCAGAAATATTTCAGTCAGTATAATAAATTATTGTATTATTGTATTTTACCATTCTTCTTTCTCGTTCCTTTTTATTTTTGCTTCTTTATGTACTACTGATATCAGACCGTCACTATGACTATGTATTTGAAAACCAAGGGGAAAAAAACACATATCTCCATTTTTACACATGGGAGAAACTGCAATTTTATTTTGAAATGCTTCTCTGCTTTTTTGTCTGTTGAAGTTATTGAGTCAGACCACTGCTTTAGACAAAACAGTAGTTATTCTTTCTGTTCTTTTTAGATGGGATAGTTAAGGTTTAGGACTAAACTCTGGACTATGTTGTTCTTCCACCTAAGTCTTCATTTCATTTGCCCCCTTACATTTTTTTCTCTTGTATAACATATTTATTTTTTTTCTCTCTTTTGAAACACATTAATCTACTGATACCAACAAAGTCTTTCCCTTAGACAGGCCTCTTCCCCTTCATCTTAATGGCAGGAGAAATTAAAGAACATTGGTTTCCTCCTACTTCACGGTGAGAGGAGAACACTCCACACATCAGCACCGCATACCCTGAGAAATCAATACCACATGAGTAGTTTTGCTTATCCAAACATGCCAGGTGGATTTCAAATGTCGGTATAGCTAGAGCTAGCAGATTGCCTTTCAAAGTGCCATTTTCCCGGCCCGTCTCAGGTGGAGCAAAAAGTTATTGTAATACAATGAATGCACTGAACAATAGGCTTCGGAACAATATACACTGGTCTTAGACTGAAGAAAGAAAATCTCAGCGATTGTTGTTGTTTTTGAAATGAGGAAGCAGCAAAGACTTGACAGGATATGATTATCAATGACGCAATCATAAAATAATGATGATCTAATGATTATTTGTTATACAACTGTGTCATTTACTCCGGTGGTGACATAGGTTAATTAGAAAAAATCTGTATAATAATGCCAATTTACAACATCATCACATGAGGTTTCCCATAGTTTTGTATTTGGTCTATAAGACAGGTAATTTCAACATCAAGATATCTGTTTTCACCTTGAAAGACCAAATTGTTCAACAAAACTCCTATTGCTAAAGCTCTTTCGGTTTATGCAGATGTTGAAGCAGTTAACGTATTTTGCATAAGTGCCATAGTGGCAAGTATTTAGATCTACATTGGCTGTCCTCTCTGCTTTTGCCGTACCTTTCATGACTGACACAACCGATGTGAAGGACAGTATAATAAATTGTGTTTTTTGACTTGTCTCGATTTTTTTTTTCTCCGTTGCCGCCTCCGCTCGTTTCTGTCCCAAAGCCCTGCCTCGAAGTTCAGTGATACACTTTTGAGACATTAAACAAAGCTATATAAGTAGGCCTACTATTTCATTGCTTCTGTTATCTGATGCACTGGGTACTGATCTCTGTAACAGGTGTAAAACACATGTTAGAACAATGTTACACTATAGACAATGGACATCTTCAGAGTTCATTTCCAAGGCAGGAATACTGAGGGTCTTAAAATTGACGTATTTATAGCCATGGACAAATTTCACAGGTTCTTTAGCCCGTGCAAAGTAGAGTGTCAAAATAAATATAAATGAATTTGAACTGTAGATTACCGGTATGAACTGTGGCCGCTTTTAAATGAACGGTAAACATTTTGCAGCCTGGTCTTGTTAATAAGGTATGAAACAAAGTTGCACAGTGGCTGATCCGGTGAAAAGTTTGCTTCTTGATGAGCGGCACATTACATTGAACGGTCTCGCAGTGTCATTGATACATTTATAAGAGTACAAAACACAAAGTTCAAAGCCTTCACTTATTGGGCCATCATAGGCAACATGTAACATCGTGACCGAGACACAATACAATGGAAAATTATATAATGTGAGCTGATATCTTTTAAACTGCATGACAGTTTTGTTCACTGTTTGAGTAGTATTTGAACACTGTGTCTATAATGTAGACATAGCATGACAGCATATGTATATATCGCGGTGTTGTTATTGTTATTGTTGTTGTTGTTGTTGTTGTTGTTGTTGTTGTTGTTGTTGTTGTTGTTGTTGGTGGTGGTGGTGGTGGTGGTGGTGGTGGTGGTGGTGTTTTATCTAAGAAAGATTTCAGGTCTTGGGCGAAGGTCAACGTGAGCAAAGTTTTCCAATTACATGCAACTCTTCAGAATTTGACAATGGCACAACCCAATCGTGACTATCAAGAACATAAATATCACATCCAATGGCAGCTGTCATAATTATTTCGTGCGTTTTATTGGCCTGTGAAAGGTAGTACTAAATGCACTTATACTCTTGTTACGAGTCGTATATTCATCCGGACATTAGATAGCGCCACTTCCACTGATATATGTCTACTTATCTGTCTAACCTGTCACGATAAATGATACTTGTATAAATTGTCCCAACGAGTGACATTGAATCGTCACCTGTTATGATGACATTTTAAAGTTTATTTCAAAGTGCGTTGCTTCGCAACAAATATATCAAGGTAGATCAATACTGTTTGGACCACGGTGACTCCTCTGTCGACTGAGGATTTGGGATCCAAAATGGACAATTTAATTAGACATAATTGACGGTTAACGTTAGACTTTCCAATATGACCGTGGGTAACGTTTTGCAAATGCTTTATTTTCTAAGATCACAATAATTCCGAAATAGAAATTATACATGGCTTTCGAATCTTCAACATACCAATGTTAAATGAGGCATCAGTAATTTCATTTATCATCATCAAGTGATTATTTCATCATCCTTTTATCGTCATTATCATCCGTTTAATGAGTCCCCCCCCCCTCCCCCCCCCCCCCAACACACACCCGTGGACTATAAGTCCTCTGCAAACGATCTCCATGCTCGCCTGTCCTGTGTTTTTGTCACGAACTTTCTGAATGTTGAATGGGTGTTAGTTGTCACGTTGTAAGTGGTGATCAAGCAGTGAATGCGGACGAGACCACACAGTAATGGAGGAATAAGAACAGGGGTCCTCGGCGTCGAAATGATGCAGAATTTATTGCAGGTGCTTGGTAACAATACAAACTTCAAGGCAGCTGTCTAACTCCGATGCACACAGCTCTCACTGCATTCTACTTCTTGCTCTCCTCTCCTTCTCTCCGGCTGAGCCCTTATATAGACCCCAGCCAGTCCCAAATTCTCCCGAAGTTTCAAGTTCTCACAGTCCCAAACCATCCCGAATATGCTAGTCTTCACCACTATTATCGTGACGCACACATAGAACCGTGACGTAGTGCGCACACACGTGACGTAATACACACACAAGATCTGACTAGGAATATCCCATACAAAATGCTTAGAGAGTATCTCAGACACGCTACGCTCACAACACACACTTGCATGGGCCCAGTGTATACAATGACGACCCGCTAAACATCGCTCACAGCACACACTCACGTGTACCCAACATGTATAATCATGACTCTTTACAGTTTTCTTTTTAAGTTCGTGCTAAGTCCTTTATATCTCCTTTATCTCGGTCTTGAACCCTGATGGCTAATCTGATGGCTAAGAAAATTCCTTGGCGCCTTAAATGATTATTTGCAAAGGAAAATATTTCGCCTGTCCGAGCATTATATGTGTGCGTGTGTGTGTGTGTGCGTATGTGTCTGTAGGAGATTTTTATTGTCATTGTTGTTTTTTTTTTCAGGTAGGCATGTCAAAGTGAAAGCCACTGTCGGGTTTCTCTGGCCCCTTGGCGATATGCTGCCTGAGCCTTCTCTCATTATTATTGATATCCCCTGGACGAGTTGCATGCACGGAGTCGCGTCCAATGTTAGACATGCATGCCAAACTAGTCACAACCCTATCTACTGACCCTGTCATCACTACCATGTTACCGAGAGATAATGGAGCTATCAAGAGCTCACAACGTGCAGTGATATCCGAGTTTATATCTAGATATGCTCTCATATTTGGCCTTTCTCTTGTGGAAAAGCAAAACCAATTTTATTACTTTTCATAGCAGGATTCAATGTTAATTAATATTGTTGCTTCCTTCTTTAAGTAGTTCATTGAAAGTTGTCTATCTACTTACAGTACTTTTTTGATTCAGGAAACAGTATTAAAATGTCACTTTTTTTTTTTCGTAAATACACCGTTGTGTTTCACATCGTTCCATGGAGTTCAAAGGTCTCATATCATATGAGATGATTTTACTATCATACTTGCTGTCAATTATTATGCAAATTGAAATTGATAAAAAAACACGATTGACTTCTGATTGTCAGATAGAACCAAATTTCAGCAAACATACACCCAGAGTTATGTGAGAGAGACAGGAATGCAAGCCTTTTCAGCAATACTTTGTTCCTTTGATGACCCTTGAATGTGGACCTACGATGTCAAGTGGCACCTATCAACAGCTCAGGCGACGATTGAAAATGCGATAATCATGACTCGCTCAGATCGGCCCTTTCCCCTTCCTCTCGTCCTTTTCCCCCTTACCCCTTCTCCCCGTCCAACCCCCCCCCTCTCCCCCTGCTTTTCCGTCCGCCGTCATTCCCCCTTCAATAAGAAGAGAACTCAGGGGAAATGTCCCTCCTTAAGAGTTTGCCCTATGAAAGAGAAACATCCGAATTTGTCGAATATTTAATTTGATGTCTCACTTTAAAAAAAAAAAAAAAACGCTATCGTCTCCAAGAGACTTCTAGACCAGAGCAGTTATTTCGAGCGTCATGTACTCGTTATCATATTTGAAACAAATAACAGGAAAGAAACGAAGACACAAGATAAATTATTCTGTTCAGAATTTGGCATACAGATAAATTCATGAGAAAGTAAAAAAAAAGTTGTTAAATGATATCTGCCTGCAAGAGCTCATTTACCTACCTGCGCACTTACACTTAACGGACATATGCTCGCAAACATTCACACCTGTAAATCTGCCATTGAATAGCTATAATCTATCAGCACGCCCCTGTTACATCAGAAGAAAATTGTGATGATGTAACAGATCTTCCCCTCAGCTTTTGTGTTCGTTCCTGTTTCTCTGTTACAGCCCGCTAGTAGCCAAATGAGCTATGAGGAATTACTCACTCAAACAATCGACATGTCAAGAAACTTTCGTAAGTGTCAAACTATTTGATGTCTCATATAACATTTGATGGCTGAACATTAAACAATCATAACATTTCTCTTCTACCGCATTTGTGAAATGTTTCCTATAGTCACATTCAAAGCCCTTGAGAGTGGCTATCGACCGTGTTCAGTTAGTTGCCTGATGTGCATTTGGCTCATTATCAGTCCTTGATGGAGTTTCTGGGCTCTACATTGTCTTGACTTGCGTTGTGAACTTTTCTCTAAATAAGAAGACCTTTCCTAGAGGAATTCAGTTTTGAAAAATTACCACAGCAAAAAAATGAGTTACTCAGCATCAGTGAATACGACAGTTTAGAAAAGCATTACTTATCACAATTTCTCAGATTGTCATCTTACACAGGTTTCGTTCTCAATATAGCAGTGCATAATATTCTAATAAAGAATCTATCAACTATTGACACCGTTCCTCATTGATCGATCTGGCTAGTTAGTTAGCGATAATTAATTAAATAATGATGATGAAACCCTTATGATCAAATCTCAAAAATTCGTCATTTTTCTTATAAAAGATTTATCAGTTGTTGAAAATGATCCCCCCCCCCCGCCCCCCCGGTCCTACACCCCCTCTTCAATCGATATGGGATGGAACAAGATAGGATTTATACAATGATTCTAATAAAATAAACACATTCTTCTTTGTATGAGAAATCTATCAGTTATTGAAACTAATCTCCATAATTTATCGATCTGGCTAATTAGCAGTGCTTATGTAATGATCATAAACCTCTCCACGGTTAACACTGATAGATATACGGGTACAACTTCTTATCAGAACAGTATCAGTCATGGAACAAAACCGTCTCAATCGATCTAACTAGGAGTACTGTGATCATCAAATTCCCATATCACCGTTAGAATTTAATAAACATACATTTTTTCCCGTATTACAAATCTATCAGTTAAAAAAAACAAGAAAAAAAAACAACAACGAATACAACAACAACAACAGCAACAACAACAACAACAACAACAACAATTTGACTAATTATCAGTGTTCATACCATGATCCTATACTTTCCTATGACTGAATCCAACAACCCCGCAGCTAAATTCGTGTAATCAAGAGACTGTAAGTCATTGAAACGTATCCCTGTTAATTTATTAATCTGGCTAATTAGTAAACCATCCTGAAACGTTGTGGACTGAATCTATAAACTCTGGTGGGTGTAACGTGTGACTGCTATCAGCTGATGTAATTAACATGCTATGTTATATCACTGTTGTTTTATTGCCTGTATGAGCCAGTGTTATTTCGTAATTTTAAAGAGGAACTCGAGGCATGATTGAGGGATGGCTGTCGCGTGGATGGCGAGTGATTGAACGATTTATTCCTATCGGGATGATAGCACAATGAAGCAGCTGCGGGGACAACGTGAAAGTAGGAGCATAGAAGGTGGATAGATGACCTGTGCCATGACAGTCGGTAGGTAGGCGGTCTTGCTCATTAGGCAAGAAGGCAAATCACTAAATTGGTAATTTGCTAAGAAGATAGGTAAGACAATAAGTGGATAGACAGCGAGTAGGTGCATCAGTAGGTAAGTAGCTTAATAGATATTTAGGTTAGTAGGCTGGTCGGTAGGCAGATAGGTAGTCGTCCGACAAGTAGATGGATAGATGAGGGAAAGAAAAGGCAGACAGTGGCATAGGCTGACAGATATTAGCCAGACGCATTGATAGGTAGACAGGCAGACCATCAGAGAGACAAAAACGCTAAATAGATAGATAGATAGATAGAAAGATAGATAGATAGATAGATAGATAGATAGATAGATAGATAGATAGATAGAT
>JBCEWB010117849.1:0-11597 GCA_039654565.1 Peronia peronii
ATAATACTCGACATAAAGTGTATTTTGGTGTATATTTTAGTTCCCTTTCTGGAACAATGAAGGAAAACATAGCACATGGGTAACTATGTACTTCAATATGGCAGGATCCATATTGTAATGATTAAGAAAACAAACAAAAAAGGAAAGAAGGAAAGAAAGAAAGAAAGAAAGAAAGACAGGAAAAGACAAAAATGATATAGTATCTCATGCATGTTCATTCTTCATCATTCATCACCAAACTAACCTGTGCCAATGAGAAGGACGACAACAGCGATGAGGAAATCCATGATCATCCACGTAAGACTAACAGAGCTAAACAATCAATAGCGACAAAGCGGATAAAAATTATCCCGAGCGGCTCTGTCGTCTTATAAAACTCTTGGCAAATTGCCAGTCTGACGATATGAGTTTCAAAAACAAAGGCGTTGTTAAAAAAGACGTTTTAATCACACCCTTTGGGCAGACATAAGATGAAACATATTCATCTTTAATCTATTCAATCAGAAACACATGCTGATGTCCCAACAATAGCCCTTGGCTATTAAAAATGGGAAATGACAGTCATTCATGTTCTTGTTTAGCAATTATGAGCTAGTTCAGACACGTTTTCATCATGCACTTCGAGTTTCTTCTACTGTAACTTCCTGCTACTGTAGTCAGTCCTCTATGACCCTAAGGGCACCATATGGTAAGACAGACACAATGTCCAATCTTTCCTGAGGTCATTAACAAAACCAAAACAAAAAAAAAGAAAGAAAAAGAATGACTAGAAAAGAGAGTGAGAGAGAAGGAAAAAAGAGAGAGAAGGAAAAGAAAAATGATGAGAAAGTAAAAAAATGGAAAACAGAAAGAAAAACAGATAAATATAGATAAAAAAAAAAGAGTACGCACATTCTTACCAAACTGCGACTCCGATGGTTAGCTTGTTCTGAGTGATATTTAGTATTTACTGTTGTGCCTGCTGCTGGTGCTCGTGTTTCTCTAATCTTTCGATGGATGTCATAGCATCAGGGAAACATTGAGTAGTAGAGTCTCTACCACATGGGCCATCAGTTGTTTCGGCTTTGGAGGAGACAATTAATCACGACAACAACAACAACAATAATAATGATGATAACAATAATAATAATCATAATGATAATTATTGCCCTGATGAAGTGCCAAGGGGTCTCGAAAATTTGGTCAGCGAATCACTTTACTTTATTAATTCAATATCAAATTCTTCATACTGTTTTTTCCATTTTTTTAAATGTATTTGATTAGTCACCGGTGGATAGTCGTCTTAATTTTATGACGTTTTTGTGAAATCATCATCATCATCATCATCATCATCATCGTCATTTTACGAAAAATGTCTTAAAATTAAGATGACTGTCCACCGGCAACTAAACAAATACATCAAAAAAGTTGAAAAACAATATGAAGAATTTTGAATTGCGTTAATAAAATAAAATTATATCGCTAGCCAAATTTTCAAGCCCGCTTGGCTCATCATCATCATCATCATAATAATAATATAACAATGAATGTATCCAATTCTGTGGGGGGGGGGGGGGTGCCAATTTTCTCGTTGGATCTTATCTCATCTCATCTGTCGGCATCACCGAATGCAGTATTGGCCACTGCAATCAATGGCACTGACAAGGTTATCCTCCTCCACTTAGTCTGATCTTCACTATTGGAGTCTAGTTTCATTGTCTTATGTCACTGGATTCATTGATATCGCCGATGAGAGAACTGGTGGTCTGCTTCTTTTTCCTTCTCCTCAAAGACCATCAGTCCCCCAGCCTCTCAGCGCATAACCTATATACCTTTAATCATTTCGTTGGATAGTCAATGCTTTATCCTCTTTATTGCGGGGTTACATACTCGAAAAACATTGCCGAACATTGATTTACAGTATGGCAGAATGTTACACGACGGTTTTGTCATGGAGTTTGTAACAAGCTTCAAAACAAACAAACAGAAAGAGTAAAACAAAAAAAAGAAAACGAGGAAGACACAGATAATATTCTTATCTGCTCATGTGATTGTGCGATGCCTCTGTTTACTGTTTTGTTAGTTGTTAGGTTTTATTTTTTGTTGTTTTTTTTCCCCACCTCAGTGCTTCATCCATCACGATAGTTTGTAGATTACTTAGTTTTGAGACTAGATTTATTTCTTCTTATCCAGTCAATGATGTTGTCTCTTTATATTTTAAGGTGTCTTCCGGGTCTTTAATCTTATCTATCACTGAGTTTCCCAGTCATTTACATTCTAGAGAAATCATGAATTCTGTGTACTGATATGGTTTAGTTCATATTTTATAACATACGTCTTCATAGTCCGCTGTTTTATTTGTTCTGTTTGGTGTGATTACTGTTGACAATATTGAGTTTGGATTTTCTTTTGTTGTTGTTGATGTAGTATAGTTTATGATGCTATTGTTGTTGCTGCTGAGGGTGCTTCTGCAACTACAATTCAATTCCTGTAGTTGATACTGCTTATGCTGCGAGATACAAAATTGTATCCTGAAAAACCAAAATTAAAAAAAAGAAGAGAGAATTTTAAAAAATAAATAACATAAAATATAATCAAAGTATATAAAATTTCCCGGACAGTATTTGGAGAAGATCGAAATTCAAAATCCCCACCACAACTTCCCAGACATTTCTAAGACAAAAACAATCTTTCTATTTGTGATGCATTTTTGCAGAGATCTTGCTGCCTTGCTAATGTTGTCACCACTGTTGAAATGGTAACATTGGTATTACAAAAGCCTACTGTCAAATCTAGATGAGAAACGTATAATCTGTTGCCGGGAATGTACTCGTGAGTAAACAATGACAACGTAGACGCAGATCCATGAATAATCGTGATTAAACTAAAAGAAAAATTGCTGATTTCATGTGACCAAACACTAGAAAGCCAAAAATCAGCCACGGGAGAAACGGGGATAGATTAGAGATAAAGCCGAAATACGAAAGGTAAAGACATTTAATTATTACGTTCGTCCTGATTTAGCTAGGCCATTTTCTGAAGGTCGTTCGCGTTCTGCTGTACTATTGACTCTTGAATAGTTTTTACTCATGGAGACTTCATTCTTGGCAAAGTCAGTTTTCTGTGATTTAGAGATAATTGTCGAAATGCAAGCTTTTTAGTTTTCTTTTCGAGTTTCCTACATTCTTATTCTGCTGCAATCTCTACGTCTTCTTAAATTACTCAAAGAAATGGTCTTAAAACCCCTACTTTCATCTCTTATTTATTGATGCGGTGCTGGATGTAAAGCTGGATATGTAACAGGACTAATTATATGCAGTGAATAATAACAGAAAATAAGATAGTTCATTTTTCTTCTTTCCATTTGAAGTCAGGGGCCAGACCATTGACTACTGCCCGGACTGTGTGTTGAGGAGTAAATCCGTGTATGTAAGTAGGTTCTTTCTCCTATCTGCAGGCTATGAAAGCCTGCCCATGGTGGGATACACCCTCTTTCCTCTCTTCTTCTTGGCACAATATAGCTGTGATCGTGCTGATGTGCAGTTAAACCCCAACACAAACAAACAAATAAACAAACAAGAAACTGTGAGTATCCATATGCCGAAAGAGACTGCGAAAGTCGAGGCGAAACTTTGGCTTTGATAAAATCTCAAGACACTCAGAACTTTATCCACTCCCATTTCAGAGCCCCCTACAGGTACGACGCTATCAACAAGCATGATTTCTGGATTGGGCTCCAAGATATGACTCAAGAGTCTACACGTGGGAAGATGACACACGTATGAGTTGAAGCAAGTGAGCATCTGGGGAGGGTCAAACC
Organism: Peronia peronii; assembly: GCA_039654565.1. Lineage (NCBI taxonomy): Eukaryota > Metazoa > Mollusca > Gastropoda > Systellommatophora > Onchidiidae > Peronia > Peronia peronii. The sequence goes on from JBCEWB010117849.1 coordinate 3,800, forward strand.
ATCATGAGCTCTTTAGAAATCCGGAATTGATAGAAGATTGTACCTCCATGAAGAGATCATCAGGAAAATGGAAAGACCATAGATGTATAAACAGAGAAGGGACATTCGGTATTGCAACCCTTTTCGGCGCTCACATTCCTTACATCTGAGAGTATCCAATAGAGATAACGAGTACAACAATATCGAGAACGGCAACAATAGTACCAACAACAGCAGATTAACAGCAGCAGCTCCGATAACAGTAAGGTCAAAGCCAACACCATCATCAGTATCCAGACCACACCAACTACAGTGAAAATGACTACTAATGTAACGGCATTCGGGACTTGCCCACTGTTTCAATATGCCCTGCATTGTCCCTTTTACGAGTATGCTCTCAATGCAGTCACTAGTTGCCTTGAATGCCGATGTCACGAAAGATCAAGTCATACAAAGTGATCACTGATTAGTTAGAACTATTACTAAATACAGATATCAAGCAAAGGGAACATTAAAATAGTTTCTAAAAAAACGAGGTGGCGGCGACAATTTTTATTTTTTTTAGATCCTGTGGTAGTTGTGGCATTCAAGATGACATACATGCCATAGAAGTGAACATCAAGAATAGCAATATTATTGGTAACAATGATAAATGAAATTCGATATCTGAAAAACCTACCATTTTCATTTAACCTGTAGACTGACAATTTGTAAAATTTGTAGATTGACAATTTGTAAATTTGTAGACTGACAATTTGTACATTTGTAGACTGACAATTTGTAAATTTGTCAATATATATACCATTTTAATCCCAATATTTAAAGTTAAACCGTTTCCGTGTTTGTTCACTGAACAGGGAAACGTTTTTAATCTTAAATAAATTTCCTTCATATATACCGCAATACAATAAAGTATGCAATTTTGGGGAGGGAGGACTTTGTTGCTATAATCTGTAAGGTTGATGAGCTAACCAACTTCCTGATATGGCCGTCAGGAATCTTTGGGACAGAAGGCACGCCTCACCTTTCAATAAAGCATTTTTTTCTTATTGCGTAAACTTATTTGACCTCGCAAACTACATGATGTACGAACAAGCATAATAATACGAATAAAGGGAAAGTTTCGTTTGGTCTGAACTGAAAAATGGAAAAGAAAATAAAACAAGACAATAACTAAAAAATCTGAAACAGCAACAATAACAAATATGATGAAAGAAAAATATTTTATTTAATATTAAACGTATTAAAATTTTTACTGATATTTTTCAAATTAAAAACAAACAAGCAAACAGACAAAAACGCATAAAAAAAGCAAACTAGCTTTTTTTCCCATAACAGTGCTTGCTTTGTATCTCAAGAAATAATATTTGAAGAAATGAAACAAAAAGGGAGAGAAACAAAAAATTAATTTCGATCAAAGGGAAATAAACCTGACAAAACTGAACCTATGATCTGTCCCTTGTTTTTAATCCAGTTGTGTCCCTTGCTTTCACTGCTTAGTAATAATAAAGGAGTACCTCCTGCGGGTGTGGAGAATGTCGCAGTTCATTATTCCCACCTGATGTTCAGTGTTCTTCAACTCACAATTTATTGCTTGTCATTGTTTTTTCTTTGATAGAGGAGTCGCACGGATCATTCATATTTCGATCTATCATTCAAATCTTGTTGTTAACATAATATGACACGATCATTGATAGTCTTATGGTGAAAGATAGGCCCAGGAGACAGCCCCCATTCTCCCTCTCTATTAAGATATCCATACATCCGTCCATCTATCTTTCCAGCTACCGACTCCTTTGTGTAACCACCCAACGTTTGTCTGGCCATCCGTCTATTTACATCTCTATGATCTGTCTGTTTGTCCGATTGACTGTCTGATTCTCTCTGTCTGGCTGGCAGTCTATCCGTTCGGCTCGCTGTCTTCTTGCCTGTCTGTCTGTCGGTCGATCTGTCTGTCTGTCTGTCTGTCTGTCTGTCTGTCTGTCTGTCCGTCTATCTATCTGTTTGTCTATCTGTCTACAAATCTATCTATTTTTTCTTCCTCGCACATTCTTTTTTGTTATGGTCTCTCTCCTAACTGCTGCATTCGTTAAATATTTTTTTCATTTGCCTTTGCCTGTCTTTCTATCACAGTCACCTCTTCTTTTCTTTCCATCCGGATTGTCAGACAGTTTGTCTGTCAGTAGTTATTTTGTTTCTTTGGTTGTTGTTTTTGGGAGTTATATTAGTGAAATTGTTTTGTTTACTACTTTTTTAAGAAAGAAATTACCACTTGACACTTTTCTACCAAGTCTTCTCCTGATTGTTTATCTCCATCTTGCTCATCCTCTGGTTCTTTATATCACATGCAGTGTATACTATTCTTTCCTCTTCCTTTCCCTCACATTCTCAAACCAGCCTTTGTGTGTTTTGTAATATGTTCTAATATTAAACATTCTGATTCCAACCAACCAACCAACCAACCAACCAACCAACCAATCACCAACCAGTCAGCCAACCAAATAACCAACCAATCAAACACATAACCAATCAATCAATCAACCAACCAACCAACTAACAGACCGATCAACCGACCAACCAATCAACCAGCAGCTAACCAACCAACCAACCAATCAACACCAAACAGCCAAGCAACCACATAACTAACCAATCAACCAAACAACCAACATACCAACCGACCGACGGGTCAACCAATCAACCAACGAACCACCAGCCAACCTATCAACCAACCAACCAACCAACCAAGCAATGAATTCACCAAACAACCAAACAACCACAAAACCAGCCAGTCAACCAACCAACTAACCTGCCAGCCAGCCAGTCAGTCAACCAACCTACCAACCAACCAATCAACAAACCAACCAACCAACCAACTAATCAGCCAACCACATAAACAACCAAACAACAAACCAAGCAACCAACCAACTTATCAACCAATTAATCAATCAATCAATCAATCAATCGACCAAATAAATACACACAAACTAATTCCGACCAAACAATTTCTTAAGCAATAATGAAGCCATCTTTATTATTTCAAATTATTACTTTTAGCCTTTAATTAGGAAATCACACAATCAAACAGCACGGCTCATCTGCGTAATAAATAGAGATACTTGAACGAGATCTACACCATACACAATACATAAGCAAACCCAATAATAATCGTTCAACACAATATCTGCAGCAAACAACTGCACTACAAAACTCATTTGATGCAATAAAGTTTGAGGCTTCCTTTTCAATGTTTACAAAAGAAAAGGGAAGGGAAGAAAGAAAGAAAGAAAGAAAGAAGGAAAGAAAGACAGAAAGGAAGAAAAAGAGGTAGAAAGGGAGTATGAAAGAATGAAAGAAAAAGAAAAAAAGAAAGACAGAAGGGAAGAAACAATGAAAAAATAGAATGAAAGATAATATAGAAGACGAACAAAGGCGACTGCGAAAAGAAAATCATTAAAACAAAAGAATAAAGAAGACAATTCCTGATGTATCATAACATGAAAAACAATAATATTATGATCCCAGCTATAACAGAATGTAAGGGTAAAATAACATTCTCTGCTGCTGGTCAACTATGCAACTGTATTTTGTATAACATTCATTGTATTAAAAATAGTACAGCTGATTTTTTAATTTTTTTTGTTTTGTTTTTTGCTGAATTCTTGCCGTTTGAATCACAAGCTTTGAAGGCTGAAGCTCTACTAAATCCAGTTAACATATAATTATGAGTACTTGAAATTTTGGGCCTTCGGTTGCTCGAAGACTTGGGCCTTTAAGTTTATGAGGGTCATGTTTTTGTAATGAATTTTCATTTAACAAGTTCGATAAGATTTTATAACTTGCCATGCAAGCTAGTTAATTGAAGGGTACAAATACACAAAATGCATGAACAAAAAAACAACAACAAAAAACAAAACAAAACAAAACAAAACAAAATATATATATATATCCTGCTACTAAGACTTTTGAGAGTTCAAGTTTGCCTAATTCTCTGGATTCTGATGCAGATTTTGCAAACAAATCCTTCAACCATACATCTTTTTTCCCGGCGACATTATTCATCTCATTTTCAAATGTGAGCAAATTATTGAAGCAATTATAAATTCTTGCCACTCTGCAGTTTCCAACAAAAACAACAATGTGATAATAATAATTATAATTAACAATAACAATAATAAGCATACAGCGACCCATTCGCTCCCAAATCAAAGACTAATAATGACAAAGACATCAATAACTGTTTAGATGGCATAACTTTGAGACAATATGTATTTCCTCAACAATAAATTGCGGCTGGTCTTATTTACTTTTTAAAAAATAGAGAGAAGCCAAAAAAAAAGTATTTTCGGAAACTAGACTGACGCTTTTAGTTATATTTTTATAACGTAGCAAATTGATGAGCTTAATTATCATCACCAATAATATCTTACCCTGACCGTATTGTTTGTTTTCAGAAAACACTAACAGGTACTAAAATATATGAAAAAACAACTGAAAAGGCTAGGAGAAATATAAGCTAAAGCAGTAGCTCTAATCGTCAGCAATGCCCTGATCCTACATCTTGCCTTAACCCTAACGCCTATATCTGTCAAGACTTAATTATTGGCGTAGTTTACAGAGTGGGCACCAGTGATTTCTGAATATCACTTATTCATAAGTAACAAAGGGTCACCCTGGAGTTAAACAACTCTGAGGATGGAGAGGGGATGGGGGGTGGGGGAGGGAAGGAGTTATGCTCAAATCAATAACTAGTCACATCAACTGTGCGTTGGCTAAGTTTGACAATAAATAAACAATCAAATTAGCAGCGATCGTATCCAGTTGAATAAACAAGTACAACATAATATTCATTACATACATAAACATTTTTTTTTTCAAAAATCATGTCAATTTAAATCAAACTTCCCTTAATAGGGACAAATGGTTTATTGCAAACCCTGAGACAAACTGTCTTTACATGATGAGGAGAGGGAATAAATATTGTGAATGATGAGAATGGAATGATCGGGTAACAAACAGTTTCACCTCAGCATGCAAGAGCATTTACAATCTATATTATGTTATTTCAAAATATAATGTGATAGCCATTTTTAAAAATAATGTATTTCCAAATTATTTTTTCAGAACTTCTTTTCATTCCCGTGATTTCCAGTAAACTATATAAGCTAAAGGCTCAAAATGGAGTGAGAGAGAAAAGACAACGTAAGTCGTTCTGCTACAACGTGGCTTATGACATTGTTGTTGGACAATAGGTCCTATCAACATGAACGCATGGAAAAACAAAATGACTGCCAGGAAATGAAATAAACATTATGATATGAGATTACTGTGTTTTGCGCTTTATTAACAAATGAATATGAAATAATATACAGACATCTGGCAGCATTCATTTGTGAATATTTCCCATGGACAAATTAGACAGAATCTGGCCGTACAGAAAAACTTTGCAGACTGGGTGAAACTCAACACATCACTTTCTAGTTCGAAAGCAAAGAGATTTTTTTTTTAAAACGACGAGGGACCAAGGGGCAATTGAAAGAAGAACTGTTTTCAAAAAGTTGATTAGGTCCGAATACTCGAGCCGAAACGACACATTTCGTGAGTATTATCATGTTGTAGCAATGTCCACCATAGTGACGATTGGTCTGATAATCTCGAGCTAGAATATCTTGGTTCTGACTGTAGCGAGAGCGAATGCGTTATCACTCAGTATAATACTTGCAGATTACCTCATGGGTATCTTATATTTTGTACTGGTAAAAATACGTCTAATGCTACTCTTAATGCAGTGTGAAATTCATCAAGATTTTTCTTGCCAGGGACTGCAGAAATAGTTCGCAAAATATCACATATTACATTAATATTTCTCTTTGAGCCAACACCATTCCTGGCCTTTTCCGTCTTTTCAAGTTGAAATTATTGGATTTTTCCTGCACAAAGTCAGTCTGTGTTTAAAAATGGGCCATAGGTGCAATTATCAGTTTGTGGATGCACCTCTAAAGGACAAAGAGATTAAAGGTACTTTTTTAGAGTTCAATGAAAGCATGACTCTCCCACAGAAAGGGTTGTAGTAGCTAAATATTTTGATGATGATGTGTAAAACCGTCAACTTTTTCGTTCGGATTTATTTTTTTTTCCCCCATAAACTTGAACAACATGGCTGATAGATTTTATCGCTTCCGTCGGTATGCATTGAAGAAAAAAAAAAACGTTCGTAAACTAGACTGTTCTTACGGAAGATTGAGTTTGGTCAAGCAGCCAGCTCGAAAAGGAATGATTATAGACATTTACATGTACATGCAACCATAATTATCAAGTGACTCTTTTCCTGAACATCATTTTATTGGATTTTATTGGCCGTTGTCTATAAATGAAACAAATGTCACAATAGCTAAGTCGATGAAGCGAAATAATGGTGTACGATCATATTATGTACTCATCTACATTGAACTGTGAAATATAATCAAAGGCTTAGGGCAAAACAAGATAAAATATCTTTTTTTCTTATGGAACTTCGTGAAATAAAATGAGATGCATTGAATAAAAGCTTTTGTCTAAATGATAATCAGAACAGTGCCATGACGTTACCAAGTCATTCAGAATAGCGCTCTACAACAGTCTTATCTGTATTAGTATTCCAGATCCTCAAGCAAGTGGTCCTTCAGTATTGCCCTGTTGCAACTAGACACAAAAACGTCCATTCCATCTGCCCAGTTATCTCGATACTGAGACATCTTGCCCTAAGGCAGGGATTCCCTACCGGTGGGTCGCGACCCCCTGAAGCCTTGACAGGGTGATCACGTAACCTTGCTTAAAGTGGTTTATGATTAATTTCAACTCATGAATTACGTTTTTCATGTTTTTACATATTTTTTGGATTTAGTTTACTAACAAATTTTACAGGATTCTTGAATACATTTTTTGTTAGATTTTTTCCCCCTCTCCATCACAGAGAATAAAATGTAAATCAAGCTGCCGATAGCAGGGAGTCGTGTGGGTTTCAAGCTTTTGGGTAGAGGCTCGCGAGTGCGACAACGTTGCCAACCACTGCCCTAAGGTATCGGTACAGTGCAAAGTTCATCCAGTGGCTATGGCACTAATATTTCTGTAGTTAACCACTGTTTCCTCGTCAATTTAACCACTGTTTCCTCGTCAATTTAACCACTGTTTCCTCATCAATTTAACCACTGTTTCCTGATCAATTTAACCACTGTTTCCTGATCAATTTATCTACTGTTTCCTCATCAATTTAACCACTATTTCCTCATCAATTTAACCACTGTTTCCTCATCAATTCCTAAACTATTTGGGAGAGAGAGAGAGAGAGAGAATTTAAAAAGGCTGCTAAATTAAATTGGTGTCATTTTTTTTTCTAAAAGGGCGGGGAGTAGGAAAAAAATGGGTGGAGGTGGGGGTATTCTAAGGGAACGGCAACTTTTCCTTGGCATAGTCAGTTTTCGGATTTTAATCACCGAATTTAATAAATGCTTCACCAGGCCTGATGAACGATCTCTGTAAACGACTTTACGAACGTGCTATGTAAATTAAGAGTTGTTTTTTTCATGTTTTGACACTTGGATGTCCGTTTCCACATAAAATATAAGCACAAGACAAACGAATGGCTGTGCCATTGCTGAACATACTATGCTATATCGCAGACAGCCTCATAATCTTGGGGTCATTATGCAATACATTCATTCTATTCATTTAGTATTGACATATATGGGGGGGGGGGGGACGCAGTGGCTCTGTGGTTTGGCGTCTGCTCACGGAAAAAACGGGCCAGGATCGCCTCGCAGTTCCTGCATCAGAGGATGAAAGG
>JBCEWB010117860.1:0-11597 GCA_039654565.1 Peronia peronii
TTTCCCCCCTTCTGCCCAAAACACACTACATGTGTAAAAGGTTATTGAGAAATACACTATATAATGGTAATTGAGAAAACGCTTAAAACAAAACTAGCCTTTTTAAGAAACAGTTATTTTGCTACGTACTTTGTCACCCTTAATATGGAATAAAACCATGGGCTGATACGAAATCTGACCTTATTATCAACATCTTTTACTACCCCGATCACACTTTTCTTAATCAAGATCAAGGTCGGGTACCAGATCAATTCCTTCAGACAAAGAAATCGTCCATGTGCGCGTCTACCCTCTCCCGCTTCACACCTCATGTGTCACTCATGGTCCCAACCGAGTATAATGTACTGTGAGGGGGGTGTGCGTATTACATGCATGTGTGAGGCTTTTACGATGTCATTGCTATTTATAGACACAAAACCATGGTGTCTAAGGATGGATTGGCCTTGAAGACAATCATACACGCATACAGGCATTTGGTCAGCCAGATCAGTTGTGTTTCTTGAGAGGCAGTATTGAGAATACGATAGAAGCCTTTTCCAGTTTCCTGCTGAGAACATCTACCAACATGGCCTTTGAAAGTGACTATAAATCTATCTAGTTTAGATCAATGCCAAATATTAGTAACGATTTCATCGAAACTAAACACGCCAAAGCATAAGAGAACAGATTTATTGCTGGAGTTCAAAAGGCCAGTGATTTATGAAGTTGTTGAAGGTTAATGAAAAAATTGGACATCTGAAGAAAGTGCATGTATGGCCCTTCAAACTCAACTTTGTCCAATGGCGAACTCTTTCAGGGGAAATATTGATGTAATTAAACCATAGACATATTAATTTTTGCGAAAGTAGATCTATAAATGAAACTGCTTCCAAGGATTGCGTTCATTGTTTCAGATGGTCTTTTCGGTTATTACAAAATAGCAATTAAACAAAAGGTTTCTCATTCAGGGCAAATTTCGTATTAATCATTTTAGAGTATATTCGATTTTGGGCTTTTGTTTTCTGTTAAAAGTTATACTTTTTCTGACTATAAAAATCGCATGAAAAAGTCAATATGTCCTTTCTAAGGCGTGGGGAGAACGTTTGAGCAAAGGTTGACCAGCTCCTTTACCTTTAAGGCTCTAGCTCATTCAGAGCTCTATATCCAGTGGTAGGTCATTAGTATTTCGCAGGCTATGGGCAAATGGCTTAAAGGCTTGATTATGAAAATATCAGGAGCCCAGATGCCAGAAGTGGACACTGGCTGACCTTCTGAGGCACTGACCACACCAAATATCAGTGAAAACTTTCACCCAGGCCTCTAAAATAAGACTTCCCATGGCCTAGTAATGTGGGTGAAATATACCCTGTTTCTTCTGTTTTAGAAGTATGGTAGTATGCTGTCTGTCACAGCAAGGGTAAAGACACTTTTGGTTTTGACCAAAAAAGACAGCAGCCATTATGTTTGGCCCCGCAGGACCCTGAAATGACTCGACGGGAACCCTCTTGCTGATAGGGATAAAGGAGCAAAAATAGAAATAAAATGTGAATAGAGGCACAGAAAAAGGCAAAATAAGACATAGAGGTCATGGAAAGAAATCTAATATCTGAAACAGACATTTTTGGGATTGAATACAGCCTGATCAAAAGCTTCTTGTGGCTGTTTTTTATTTGATTACATTTTAAATTTTTGAGAAAACAGATTTTGAGGTCAAATTTTTGGAAAATCCATGCCTTTTTTTTCTGCATACTGATTTTAAAAATTTTTGAGAAAAAAAGCCTAAGCTTATTATGAAAAATCTGGTCTAACTAAATTTAGATACATTGTGTTTAACTGAAAAATATGTTTGCAAAATTTCAAGCAAATCAGTTGAAAAGTGTGGAGTCCTGTTTATAGTAAGGTTATGCAATGTCAGGTAGCAAATTTCAGGATGATTGCCATTGCCATAGCAACCATGGATGATGTCAGGTTTTTTTTTCTCTTTTTTTTTTTGTCTGATTTGACCATACCAAATTTGATGAAATAGTTGAAATCATCTCTCCCCGCGACTTTGGTGGGAAATCTGACTTTCTGGTTGTCACTGATTTTTCTGTTTTTGATTGGCTGGCCACAATGATAGTCTCACACATGCCCTTTGCCAGGACTGATCTGGGGCCTATCATTCAGTGGCTCAAAAATTTGGAGCACCAAGTTCATTGTGCTCAGCTCTTCAAACCTGTCAATATTCAGTCAAGTGATCGCATGAGAGTTGTTGAAAGTCAGCTTTAAAAAAAGAAAAAATTAGAAACAGAAAACAAATGATATAGCTATGGGGTTGGAAAAGACTGATACAAGAAGGAAATTGCTCTGGGCTACAGTCTATCTACAGCTAGACACAGTAGCTACACGACATTCCCACTCAAAACATTGATGATAACGGTATTGCATAGGAGTAGGACACCTTCTTTTTTTTTTTTTTTGGTCTCAAAAACACTACCTTGACTAATAAAGCATTGCCAACCCAGATGCCAGTAGAAACTTGCAAAAGTGGCACTGATGCGTTAGGTTACGTTCTATAATACACGTCTTTCAACCTCCTAGTGGAGGTTATCTCGATGGGGTTTTGTTTAAAAAACAGAAAGCAAATCATATTTTGCCTTAAAAAAAAAAAAAAAAAAAAACTTTTTTGGTCACTCGTGAGTCCCTCGCTATTGTTATTTTGGCATGTCACATCCCTAGTGTCCGTATCTCCTACTCTGTTTTTCCCTACTCTGTCGACACAGGAATGAGCCCTTCGATCTTTATTTCTTATTTCCCTTGCATGCCTACTTTTACAACATTATTTTTAACGATATTTATTTAGACAGAGTTACGATATTTATTTGGGCAATATTTATTTTATATACATTATGTACATATTGGGGAGTCCCTAGGTCACAATGGGTTATGGGGTTCTATCTATCACCTCGTGTATCTCGGTCGGCAGAGGACAACGAAAGACCGCTTACCTTCGTCTGTGTCCCCATCTCTGTGGCACTGAACTGATATACTTGATTTTCGTGTTTTAATATTGCATAACTGGACTGCCATTGATTCTTATCTTATCCAGATGAAGCTTTTTCAAAAAAAAAAATTGCATGCTTAATAATGTTTTTCAATTTTTCACAGACTTACCTTACACTGTAGACTAATTGGAACATATCAGTTTGTTGAGTTTGAAACATGTCCTTGTGATGTACTAGTGGTTTGTAATTTCAGGGTGGATTTTTCAATAAATTACTGGAGAAAGGGGCCCTTGGCAGTGGCTCTGGGACGAAATCGAGTGAGTGTGGGATAAGCCCTGGAAGGGAGCTCTGCTGTGAGCAAAAAGTGGCTGGAAAGTCCTGCTTGTGCAAGCCCAAATATCCAAAGCATGAACATTCAACCAGACACGAGCCAATCAAGAAAAGTTTTCCTTGTAAAAAGGGAAATAAGGATGATGGTTGCTGTTCAGCTTAAGGGCAATCAGAAAGCTCCACTCTGTTGGGTGAATCTGTTGTGATCACATTTACTTCATGGAGTTGAAGAGATTTACCACATACAGTGCTTGTAGTGCAACTTGATCTGCAATAGCAGAAGAGAACAGTATACGCATAAAACAGAATTGTAAACTTATGGCAGAATTTTTGCGTCCTGTATGAACCAGGAGTCTCCAAACATTTACTTGTGCGAGATGAAAACTTACTACAAGCACTGGGAAAATACGAGATAGCCTTGTATTATATTCTGAGATGCTGTCAAAGCGCACAATTAGCAAATATGTCGCAAGCACTGTTATTAAATGTTTTTTCAGAGTTGTTGTTGAACCTTTTTTCTTTTTTTTTTTTGAGCTTCAAAATTTTTTTTTTTTAAGTTAAATTTGGGGATGATACAGAATCATTGTTTTCCTGAGTGGCATGCGTGTTGGCATCTCTTTTGCTGAATTTTGTCTCCCTTCTTCTTCTTCTTTTTTATATTTTCTTTTGTTATCTTGATGCAGGATGTTAGCATCTGCAATGATTGCATTGAAAAGTTATTATTTTTCACAAAGTTTTTACTCTTAAGTAATGTAAAACTTAGTAATTTTAGAGAATGGATGGTGCATAGATTACATGTGCTTTTATATGTGCCATACAAATCAATAACAGGGATAACTTTACTTGCTTTTAACTAATATAAATTACCGTATAAAGTGCTCACAAGACAGTGATTCAATAATTATGGCCAGGATCAACTGGTTTGTCATCATAACGTGTAATTAGATTATTAATTACATGTATGTTTCAGAAGTTCTGAATAAATATTTTGACGCAGCTGTTAAAGACCCATATTTACATCTGTGTTTGCAAATCATCTGGAAACCTCCTAGCCATGAATGCATTTGTATATGATGTAGATCTTTACACAGAAAAATGTAAATAAAGCAGAGATGTATTTGAAATTTTATGGTGGATTGGTAATATCATACCTTAAAGCAAATAGATGCTTTAAAAATGCTGCATGTAGCAGTTTTATCAATAGTAACACTAACATGTAATTTATGTAGGCCAACATAGTAAACTGAAAAATTCAAGTTTTTCAGCAATATAGCATTCTTACCCTGGAGCCAATAATTCTTCTCTGCAGTATGATGTATTGATGTTATTGGTTAAATGTTGACCAGATTGCATCACATTCTTCAGCCAAATTGAAGAGTGTTTTCGCAAAAGTGGGTTCAGCCTACTTTCATAGAATTTTAACTAAGGTACCTACCATGCATTAGAGGGAAGGAGCTTTCTATGGAACATTTCAGTTTCCTCAAAGCCATCTTAGTTACTGTGAAAATTGAATGTGAAATAGCATCGTTTTTTCAAAAGAAGTTCAGTCCGCAAATGACAGCTTTAACTTTAAATCAGAATCCCCAATGCTAGGCTACCTATGTCACTAAGCTCATCTTCAAGTTAAAGTCCTTCAAAGATTTTTTTTTTGAAATGCACAGAAACGCACATGAAAATATTCATTTTCATCAACATTAATAGATCAGTTTAGCTGAAAGTTCTACCAAACCAGCTCAGTGTTTTAACAAATCTTTGATTTTTAAGTGACTGTTACGCAATCAATATTTCAGGCAGATTTCTGTAACTTGGACTATGGGTCATGATATTATAGAACTTCATATCTGCATTAAAAAAGTTAGAGAAAAAGATGTTTTTGATACTCACTTTTGAAAAAACGTTTGAAAATAAAAAATGTCAGTTCTCTTGAAACTGTCAAAAGTGGACTGAGCCCACTGTTGAAAAAACACTCTTCAATTGTTAAAAGAACATCTGTTTGAGTTTCAGATTTACTTTGGTCATAATCGTATCTCATTGTGTTACCTATAATAAATGAATTGAGTTGTGTGAGCCAATAGTTACTGAAACCCAACTTTGGTCAGCTGACAGCAGCAGCCTTCAAGGTTTTAGGATATCTGAATGCAGTAAAGCTAAAACATTGAACTGCATTTTTGCTAAGAATGAATTTAGAATAATGCAGTACATCATTTTCGTTCAACAGACGTTTCTTTACACATATAACTACACGAACATAATAAAATGCTCATTAACCATGGTAATGTGCGCTGTGTTATCTTACGGTAACAAATAAAACATGAAAAAGCATGTTTGATGGATCCATGGTAGATGCATCAGTACTTATAATTGAGCCATTCTCAAAAGGTTGACCATACGATTGTCACATGTAGGGCAATTTTTTAACAGTCTTAAATAGATCTGCAAATGTATTAAATCAGTACCTTAAGATGCCAGGTCTATTATCTTAAAAGGAAAAGATAGTTTAACACCTAGATATTGCTATAGGTATCTTTGACAGATAGATGCCCCACATTTCTTAGATGTAATGATGATAAAAAAAAAGTACTTTGCTTATGATTTTACATTACTTTAAGTTAAAATAACAGTAGACATAACTTAGTAGGAAGCAAATTAGGTTATTGAAATGTATTTTGTGGCACCAAGTTATTCTAGGATCATATTATAAATGTTTCATTTGTGTCATCGTTACATCTAGGAAAAAATACATTTCATGAGTTTGTGTTAACATGCATTTAGTCAGAATTATTTTTCAAAATTACAACGTTATGTTGCAAAAATAATTTAAAGGCATAAAATGAGATGGGAGCAAAAGGAAACCACAAAGCAATTAAATGTATTTAATTTCTTAGATGTAACGAAGGCAAAAAAAAAATAGGAATTAAAGGAATATTATCTCCACAGACAGTGCTAACCACTAAAATCTTATTAAGATACATACAGAATGTGTAGGAATAGACTGCCATGTAGTATGTGGCCTCTGAATATGGAATCTTTGCATAAGATAAAAGGTCTAATAATTTATAAGACATGCTATATTAGTATAATGACAAAGGGTAAATAATAAAAATGCTAACACCTTGAAAAATCTACTAGCTATAAACATTGTCATGTAGTATAAATGCCTCCCCCATCATCCGACTATATTTAGGAGCATTATTCTGCATTGATAGGCCATATATAATCATTTATGGCTGTATTCTTAAAATCAAAAGCAGTATTCAGTTGTACATGATAGTGATAGAGACTAATTTACACAAAAGCATATAGATCTAATGTGACTGAGCCATGCCAAGGCAGAATAACTTAGCCTACAAATTAGATCATTTCAAACAATTGTCAATTGAATTGTGCCCCAAAATAAATACTGTGATACGATAGAAGTCATTCCTAAAGGTTGAATTATAATTACTTAGACATAGCGATGACGAAAATGTCCACTCCTTAGATAAGCACACTATTTAGTTATAGCTGCGGAACAAAAGTCTCGTTGCAACTAAGCGAAAACAGACCTAGATCTACTTAAAGTCAAGACAAAGATTCAAAACCACATCAGTTTCATGGGATTAGTGCATTGAGTATATAGGATTCAGTGTTTGCAATTTCCAGACCATAGTTTTCATACTAAGTGATGACAACAATATAACTCGACCCGCTAGTGCCTTGTTTCACGTTGCCAAACGCCCGATAATAATGGAAGTGGTTCCCAGGGCAAAAGACATACTAGTATGGTAGACCCGGCATGAAGGCAGGACTTCGGTCCAGTTTGAACAGTGTCCTGTTTGGGACCCGACTTCACTATAGATGTAAGCGCATAGCAAAAAAACACTAAAAACATGGGGTGGTGAGGAAATTTATGACTAAAAATCTTCATTATGAGTGACAGGCTTTAACATTTAGACCTTATTCTACCTAGATGCTCTTTGAATAGTAAAAGTAGTTTTTTTTATTGAATTACGCAGAAAATAAATAAATAAATAAGATAGCGACTATTGAGGCCATGTGGCCACAATAGACCAAAGTCTATCAGGTTATCAGGTCATAGGGCAGAGAAGAAGACAAATCGCCGCCTCTCAGCCAGTCAGCAGTCAGCTGCTTCAACTGACTGTCAGTGACAATGGCGGTCATGATTGGTGTCGAACTTGAGATTAGCTTTTCTGAAATTGGAAATAGAACCAAAAGAAAACCCAAGACTGGAAATAAAGCTATGAGAAAATGATTGAAAATAAATGGCTCTATAGATGTGTTAAAATGTTACTGAAAGTTATTTAAAAACTATTTTAAGGGGGTAACACTTTCAAAGCATCCTAAAGTTCTCAGTAGGTCCTGAAAAATGCACACATCACCACAGAAAGTCATTTATTTTCTGATTACTATTTAAAAGCTCTATATAAATGAATAAGTTGCCATTGATTAACAATTCATTAAGCCTGAACATTGTGAGTTCTCTTTTTTTAAACCAACGCCCAGTCATGGTTTGGCACAGCTATTATGGGAGAAGCAGAGTATTATCTGGTATGTAGATCTAGTTCTTGTCAGATGTCTTGACATTTTTAAAAGTTTTGCTTTTGTTGGTTTAAATAATTTCCGTCTTTTTCTTGCAAGAGGGGTGGAACCATGTGTCTCCATTGTGGACGCTTTAGGTGGAAGTGGGTTATTAATGCTTTTTTTAAAAAATTTTTGTTTATTTAACTTTACATGCTCGTCGTAGCATTATCTGAAGAAGTGGATCATATATAAATAACTGGTAATAAAACATTGTTTTGTCTCATCTGATACTTAATTTTTTATTTCTTTATTAATAAAATTTTAATATTGTGTGTTAATTTAATATTCGAAACCAGTGTATTAGTTATTTCTATCGATGAGAGGCAAGTTGCACATTAAATGAACTCCATTTGGCTGTTCTAAAGTTTCAGTTCTGATCAAAGGGTACTAAAAGCCAAAGTCAGAATCAAATGGTCCTAAATCCAGATTTCAATGCAAAATTGTGAAAAACTGGGCTATATCTCTAATACAAAATTTTGGGATTTGGACGTGGGATGCCCAACAAAGTTGCTCTCACTGGAGCTGTACTTCTATGGGCTGACATTTTGCTGTAGCAAGTTTTTTGCAGTTTTCTTAAAAACACCCAAATTGGATTTAGGACACTTTGATTCTGACCTCCTCAAATGTTGACCTGGCCTAAACCCAAATAAACTTTCCACATGGCCTCAATAGTCACTCCGAATAAATAAATAGTAGTACAACAGTTGATATGAAAAGGAGAGTAAAGAAAGGACTTCTGAAATTTATCACACATTAGGCCTGATGGTAATCAGTGAGTTAGTCAGAAGTGGGTGATTTAATACAAAAGAGATAAAGAACAAACAGAAGAAAGTCAACTTATTTGAATTGTAAATATGTGAGTAGAAAACAAATGTGGTGCTCTTGTAAAAACGTATACAAAGGAAAAAAGGCAGATGGACCTAGACATAGTTCAACATTAACAAACAAGATCCCATTTACTTTTGGAGTTTGATGTGGTAGTGTAAATGCTTGTGTAGACACTTACATAACCTGGATACGATAAAAATGCCAGGAGATGGCAAACCACTTTAGGTCATCGGAATAGCACATTCTTTGAAGTGTAATTTAGTTCATTTATTTCATTTCAATCTGTGGTAGGGTCTCTAGGTCAAAGTTCCATTGTAACATATTATTCTGAGGAATGTGCATCTATATCTGCTTTAGCTCAAGAAAACTTTCATTTTCTGTCTATCCACGTCATGTTTTTCTTGATTTTTTTCCTTTTATAACGTGAAAAAAAAACCCAACCCTCCCTTTCATTTTATGGTTGTCAATTCTATCAGTATGCTCGAGAGATAGATATGAAAAGATCCAGAAGGATGAGAAAAAGAATACTAATTCTGGTGTGTTTTTCACACTGGAGTGAGAGCAGCTAGGGTGTGTTTTTTTCTTTTTTTCCCACACATTTACAAACGTAATAAATCAAGTAACTTGATTTTCTTCTATTTCTTTTTTTACCTCTTTTGTTTCATTTCTCACATTCTTGCCTTCTTTCTTTCGACTGACTCATTGATTACATCAGGCCTAATGTGTGGTAAGTTTCAGAAGGCCTTCCTTTAGCCTCCTTTTTGCATCAACAGTTAGTGTTACCATTTATTTATATATTTTCCCGTAAATTAATCGAAAACCCTACTTCTATTATTGGAAAGGCGTTAAGGTTTATGGGCTCTAAATGTTTCAAGTTTGTCACTCATACTCATAGCGAAGAGTTTTTGTCATAAATTTCTCATCCACCCCATGTTGTTAGCATGTTTTTGCTATATGCACTTTTATCATGAGCCCGGTCGGCTTTCATAGTTCAGCCACCTGAGCCTCGAAGTAATAGGGCTATGGCAGCCGATAGAGACTGCCTGCTGGGTTGTGATACTAGTGTGTCTGTGTCCCAGGGTCATTTCTGATAAAAAGTTGACCAGGAAAAAAACGAAAAACATGGATGCCCTGAGGGCCTTTCCTTAGATGTAATAAATGATGAAAATTTATATTCCTGGAAACGAGTTATTTATCTTGCTGAGTTATTTTTTTTCCACTGCTTTTCTCTATATTTAAGGGCCCATGATTATCAAGCCGACTTTTACAATATCTCGTGGCCAGAAAATGGTTTCTTGTATAAAAATTTATCACTTAGAAGTTAAAGATCTACCCACAGATGACGAAAGAAGTACGCTTAGAACACAAAAACAATTGACCTTCAAACACTAAACCCAGACAGCATTAGAGAAAAATATCTTACATTGAAAGTAGAAGCATCAGACCATTATCTAATGTAGCAAGCCAGGATCTTATGTCAATTATTTTTCCATTCCAAGAGTATCAAGAGAAGCCTCAGAAGAAGTGACAATCTGAGGTGAAGATTTTAGGCACATTTAGGACTTTGGACCTTTGTGAATTCATGTCTTCTGAAGTAACCTTTATGAATTTATTCTGTCTCTTCAATGTATGTTGAGGGCATACAAACAATAAATCAAACTTTAGGATATTGCAGTAATGGTTGACCTTTTGAAAATGGTTCAATTACATCTGTACACTGTACATCTGGTGAGGTTTGTAGATTTGGGAGATCTTCCATGGTGATACAATATAAAATTTGTCCAAGTCAAGAAATGAGAATGAGTTAATTTAAATTTGTTCTTTCTTTTCTTTTTTTTTCTTTCAACGCATGTTTCAGTTCATATACTTTCTGTGTCATTTATTCATATCAACTGTTATTTTTAATTTCAGGTGTCATCTTCAGTCAAGAACGAAACATCATGATCAAGAATCCAACAAAGCATAGAATCTTTGAAACTTAAAATGCTTGAGAATTTATGATTTTGAAAAAAAAAAAAAAAAAAAATCAAGAATAACTCCCTAAAAAAAACTGTTGGCAGAACGAAATCCTGTTTGGGAATGTTGTCGTAGTCTGAAATTGCCATGAAGATGGCATATCCATCGACAAAGAAAGCATTATTTTATTTTTTAAAAATGTGTACATATCAATAGAACGATGATCATTTCTGGTACTGGGAGTGAAATTTTCAAGGAAAGAAAATCAAAATGTATGCAAATATCATTTAAAAAATTTAATTCAGAAAGTACATTATGAAAAAGAGAAATGATGAAAGCCGTACTTTGTCATCGCTGCCTTCACTTTACACCTGTATGAAACATTTTTCACATCGTTTAAAGAGTTTGCATGTTTTCTCACAGAGAATGGATTAAATGATACTGAAATGTTCTGCAAACGTATGTCTTGAGAGCATGTTTGTATGTATGTGTAGTTAACCTTTTCACAAGTTCAGTTAGAGTGAATAATGTTAGCTCCTTGCCTGATGCAAGAGGAAAGTCAGCCAAAGTATATCACGGATGTTGTAGTTGCTTTTATATTTTCCGTTCTGACTTTTTCCCTCAAATAAAATATCAGAAACGTTACAAAGCGCTTTTTATCGGAGTTTTTATATGTTGTGACAGTGTGTCTAACAATCAGCTAGAAATGATTGTGTGTATGATTTTCTGAGCAAAGAAAAGTGTTTTTTTTTTTCAGTCATTGTAAAAGCAGTTCCAAATACTCAGAAAAAATAGAGTGGCTCATTTGGAGTATGGCTGTATGCATACAGTATATGTCTCGCGGCCAATCGAAATGAGACGCAAGTCGCTGGGCTAGAACCGAGAAATCGGGCTTTGAATGTGATGAGGGGGGTCAGACATCGAATTTTTTTTTATTGC
>JBCEWB010117871.1:0-22368 GCA_039654565.1 Peronia peronii
TAAAGCGCCATGGTTTTGTAGTTACTTAATTTAGACTTTGGCAGCATTTATGAGATAGTTGTTTCCTGTAGCACATTCGTTAGAAACAGATAAAAATGGCAGTACCCCATACTTACTTGCTTCGATTCAGAAACAAAATTTTTTCTCTGTTCACAACCAGCTTCTCAGTATCACTACCAGAGCACATCAACACAGGAAATACTTGGGATGGACGAAGCAAAATAAAAAATCGGCCGAGAAATGTACCTTAATCAAAGTATAAGGCAATAAATTGGCTACTGGCTCATTGGTGGGGTTGGCCCATGAGTGGTTCCGTGACTCTAGGTCTAGATCTAACTTTGGATTTTCTTTCGTGATTAGACATTTATAAGATCTCACTGCACAGCCTGTCAGTGCGATTGTTTAAATGGTTTGATGTTTTTACATTGACTAGATTTATGCTATTGCTAGTCACTACTAGGTTAGACTACAATCGAGATTTAGTCTAGTTGTATTGTATTAGGTGCACTTGTCTTGTGGGAGTACCATTCTGCCAATCAGTATTATTCATCATTGACACTCGTCGTGATTAGAATTTCTTTTATTGTTTTTCAATATGACAAAGCATTCAGTTTGCTTTTGAATGTGATTAGGTTTTTGTGGGATGAAATGTGAGTCGTATGTATTATTTCGTATGCTCAAAGGTTTGCTCAATTTTGCACTGACAGCCCCGCTAAAACTTGCACAAGTGAGCCATGGGCTAAATAGTCAGTTTGGGGTCAAGTGTTAAAAACTGCGTTTTTAGGATTAAATCAGAGTTCAGCTTCTTATTATCTCTAACATATTAAAAGCTTTTTCCTAATTTTTGCCTCTAATTGTGTTTAGAATTGATTTCTTTAATGATTACAGAGGGACTGTTTTAACCCTTTTCCATTGAATTTCACATTAGAGGAAAACTGTGAAAAAAGAAGACTGTGGAACAGTTGCTATGGCAACCCCACCATCTTGGATTTTGGCTTCTGTAAAGTGGATATTTTTTAAATCTATCTCCACCACCAAATATCAAGATTTCCTGTCCCCATTTAAGGTCACAAAATTTCACGACAATTTTTATTTTTATTTTTTACACTGGGCAAATTTTAATAAACTGTTGGTGGAATGAGGTTGTTTCATCAAAGAATGATACCACGAAAAAGAAACACAGAATCACTTGAAACATTTTATATAGACCTGTTGCATTTTATCCTGTATGTTTGAAATTTTATATTGCATGAAGATGAAGACACAGTTTATCATAGATGTTTCATACTGGTGGCTCCTCTCTGCAGTTACCTATGATGCAAGTATTCAAGCCAAAGAAATGTTGCTGCTGGCCGAGTCCACAGAGAAACAAAAATCTTGGGTGCAGCATCTCGGCAAGAAAGTCTCCAGGAAGGGCATAATCAGCACAGGAAATCTCAGGTATTGGCTGCTGGGTAAAAATGAAATTGTAAATGATATTGTGATAATTTACTGTGTGTTAAAACACTGAAGTTTCCAAGAGAATATTTTCAAATCAACATTAGATCATTGTTGGACATGGCTAATATTATTCACATTTGGTCATTAAATAATAGGAAAACTAGGTTGTGCTGGTGGGCTTCAGTGACTTGGTTATGAAACACAATCCTGTTTGCCATGTGTAGTTATTTTAGAAGTAGTATCCTGGGTAAACTAAGAAATGGATGGCAATATATTATCACTTTTTCTACAATAGCAGCATAAGTCAGACTTGTGCCAGAAAGTATTTGATGTATCATGGCATCAATGAAAGTGGGAAATGTCAGATACTATTAAAAAGGAAATGCATCAATAGAGTTAGATAGACTCATAATGGCAAAACTAATAAAATCACTTCGGCTATAGAGTCTTTGTTTTTTTTTTCACAAGCTCAGAAGTGCTGAAAATGACTTGTACCATTATCAAAGAGAAATTACAAATAAACTTTTTTGTTTTATCCCATCATTGTATTACCTACATTGTAAGAATTTGTTTGGAAGGCATGATCCTCTATCTGTGTATCTCTTGTCCATCTGAGGTCTTGATGATAATTGGCTTATTCTCTTTTTCTTTTTTGACAGCACTGCTCGAGGCACCAAGCAATATTCCTCATATGGTCCACAGCAAAGAGGTCATCCACAAGCAGGAAAAGCAGCAACTTTGCCACCACCCAAAAACTCCTAGTGATTTGTCTGAACTGTAGAGTTTGCCTGATTAAGAGCATCACCTGTGCTATACAGCTTGGAAGTGGTTTATATGGTGTGATTTCAATGAAAGAAGTGATGCTTTTTGGCATTTGTGAGGATTGATGCATATGTGCATGATTGTTTGTTTTGTTTGTTTTTTTTTTTAAACTTGGATTTTCTTTCCTTGTTCATTTTACATAGTTTGTGTGCAAAGGTGTTTTTCAAGGAAGTTAATCCCAGCTAAGTTTGATGAACTAATGTTTCTTTGTGTTAACATACAAGAAGGCATTTCATTTAGCGGTGGTTTCCTTATCAGGTTAATGAAAGTGATGCTATAGCTACAGAGTATATAGAGGACATTGAATTTTGTGCAGCTGCAAATTTAGAATTCTTCTTTATGTTTATTAGAGAGTGTATCAGAATGTATTTTACTGACAGCTTCATTTTGTTTGAGAATTCATTTGAAGTTCATATGGGAGTCAGTTGCTCAAAACTTCCATTATATTGTAGCTTCATATCCATTTGATCAGGAAACATTTCGTCATGTTTGTTATCAGTGTGCATGAACATCATCAATACAAATGGCCTTACGTCATCAGAATTTGTCTTCTTTCTACCAAGCTGTGAAACTTTCATGCAAGCTTTGGCCAGTATGTCCCCTCCTACATCTTTGTACTGACTTGTTCTCACTTCCTGTTGCTGTTGTTTGAGGAAGACAATCAGAAGATAAGTGAGTAGGTTTTTTTTTTTTTATTGTGCGGAAGTTTGTGAGTGGAATAAGAGAACTCTGACTTGCTGTGGAGATAGAGTCAGTGATAATAATTATTAATTAAGGAATTTGACAAAATATGAAAAGCTTCTATACATTACAGTTTTTGATGATATAAGTTGTCTGTTGCCTTACACAGGATATATTAAGGAAACAAAGAGATTTGGTTGGGCATTTCCTATTCTTTTATTGTATAAACCTCATTTTTTTCTGTTTTCTCTCAAAGTTGATATATGTGTTCAAATAGCTTTTTTTTTTGTGTGAATGTAGTAAACTGTCTTGAATTTTCTATTCAAATATTCTCTGGCATTCCATAGTTGAATGAATTCTTTAAGTCAGCATTTTTTCAGAAATTTTTGGGACATGTTTTATTGTCTGTCGTCGTCTTTTGTGCAAAGTAGCCATTAGCTTATGGGTGATAGCCAAGGGTTGTGGAATGAGCTTTTCCATAAGTTTTTGTAGGCCTTTTAGTCTTTCTGATTAAGACTATCTTGGCCATTTTCTTGTAAGCACGTCGGGCCACAGCAGAGGTTGTCATCATCTCCATGTCAACATCACGAGGATGTCCTGAGGAGCAACTTAAAAGGAGCGCTAAAAGATAAAAAAATGGGCTCGAGGCCTTTATTGTTTTACTGTTGAAGTTTCTCTCCGCCTTCCCCTAGATGAGAGCATGGAGAAAAGAAAACAAAAAAAAACATGAATTGAAATTACAAATAGGAATAATTATATTTTAAATAACACCTGTCCATGGGGAGGGGCGGGAGGAGAATGGCTTTCCTCCCCGCCACCGCATACTTCATGGCTCAGGCACGCATGCATTCATTCCCAACTATCGCCCGGCAAATGATAGGCCTCATAGTTTGATCCATCAGGTTTGATTGCACAGCAAGTATCACTTTCTAACACAATATCAGGAATTAGTGTTCAAAGGGACGTAGACGTCCTGACTGGATCATTAAATTTATCTCTTTTTTTTTTTTCTTTCAGATATTATTATTACATTTATTATTATTATTATTATCTGTTTATGTTGTATCAGAGTCTGTCTGTTATTTAAACATTGTCACTCTTTCCATAAGTGACAAAGAGAGCAAGTTCATCAATGTGGCATCGTGTTGCACTGAAGGTGAAATGGGAAAAGCATGGGGCTACTATTCCTTATGAGATGAATTTATCTGGTTTGCCTTGAAAAGTCCATTGACAGAAAGTTGGAAATCAATGGATGAAGTAAATAATTGTTTTTTAAACGAATATTCCTCATATTTGGCTTTTTCAGGAAAATTTTTTTAACATTGGGTAGGAGACATATGTATTGATAGAATCTGTAGCTTCAGACAAGGTCTTTTGCATGACACTTGCAAATTTACTATATTGTAGTTGGCATTAAATACCACATATGTCTCGCGGCCAGTCGAAATGAGACGTAAGTTGCTGGGCTAGAACGGAAAAATCGGGCTTTGAATGTGATGAGGGGGGGGTCAGACATCAATTTTGTTTTTATTATTGCAGAAATTGAAAGTGCATTCATTTCTGAACAAGACAATATCGGTCTTACCCTCAATTACTTCATTAAGGTAGGTATGTAGAGTTATGCGTTCGACCGTTCATTTAAACTTGATTTTCTCGAAATTTCAGTCATTGCTGGGGGGTCCGCCTTTGTCTCTTTAAACTGCAATGTCTCTGGCTAGAATAAAGCTAGCTCAAAACTTTTTTTCACCGCCTGAAAGACTATGATATAAGCTTTCACATGATACCAAAACCCCATATGGTGAAAAATCGACATATGTCTCATTTTGACTGGCTGCGAGACATATTTTATATATCAGCTAGTTTCTCTAAAAAATTATTGAAAAACAGAAATTTTCTACCAAAAGTGAACTCTCTTCTTGTTTTAATAACCATCTGTTCTCTTGAGCATGAAATGGTTTGACCTTTGGCATTAAGAAAAATTCAGTATGCAACAATGAATATGTTATGGCAGAATCATTTTGGGTATAAGTCTTTAATATAGTGTCAAAACAACAAATTGCATTCTCTGTTATGCCCAATACTTTGCTCTGTATTGCATTTTAGTTTGTTTTTTTGAGTCAAGGAAAGTACTGGAAAGCTGTTTCCTTCATCATGGTGGCATGATGCAATCTGCACCATTCTTCACTGTGCATTCTTCTTAAACAAGACTTGTCTTTCCAACGGTCTTTATGTCTAAGTTGTGTAAAAACTGCAGGTTTGCATAGTCAGAATATAACTGTTGTACAGACCTGTCTCATTTTTCTTCGTGTTGTTACTGTTGATTGAATTTTTCAAAACAAATTCATGGTCTGTTTATTTAGTATTTCATTGTAATGAACCAATAAATTTGGAGGAGAAAATTTGAAATTGAAGTTGCCTGTTGAAGTCAAATATTATGGATACAGTATTATTATTTTTGTTTTTTCTTCCAAGTAGTGAAATCTGGGAATAGTCTGCCTCAGAGTGAACCCGGTCTTATCAAAATTTTAAATTTCCAGCTGCTTTTACTTTGAGATCATAGCTGTATACATGAAACTTCACTGTCGACAAGTTTATAGCCTATTTGAAACTTGCTCTGATGGTTTTGTCCATGTCCAGTGGGATAAAGGTTTTCCAGAAACTGTTACTGACCTGCAACAATTATTGACAAAGAACATTGGTGGTTGTAGGAGGAAGACATAACATTGTCACCACATGAAGGATCTGCAGATGTTAACTAGACTGTTGTGTGATGTTCTGCCATATAGCAAAAAGTGCTTCTGTTTTCTACTGCTGTGCTTGTTGAGAGCTTCTTGTGAATAGACTGCATGGACAAAGTTGTGTAAGTTCTCCTGTACAAATCCTGTAAATAGTTCTGTTCCTGATGTTACCGGCGCCATGTTAAACTCAATACTTTGGAATCTGGAATGCCCAAAGAACAAAGAAATGAATGGTTTTTGTGTTGTGTTCTGAGTAGCCCATACACTTTTGCCTTGGGTGTTTTTCATTGTATTTGATATGGGCTTTTCTGGTTTTATCCAGAGAGATACATTATTGTTTCGTAAACCAGTTTTTGTTATCAGCACAAGTTACAGATTGAGGTGCCATGAAGAACTCAAGGGGCGATATTTCACTTGTTTTTTGTCTGTTACAAAAGGACGCAAGTTTTGTTTTGTGGCAGTGCCAGTCATCTTTTCAGAAACTTATTGCCAAGTACTCAGCATGAGGAAATGCTGTGGTTCAGATGTGAAAGGAATATTTGCAGTAATGATCCATAAATTCACTGTGGGAGCTGATCTTCAGTAGTTGTGTCTTTGGACTTGTCCGCAACTCCTCTCCATGTGAGATAGGATACAATTGCCTACAAGTATTGTTGTTTCATTTAAATTCACAGTTTCAGTTTGGTATGTCCAAAACATCTTGCAGTCTAAATTTGCTGTCTTTTCTCTTATGTAATATGTTCAAGTGTAAGACATTCATTTACTTTCGAGTTTAAGTGAAATCTTTGTTAGTGTTTTATTTTAAGTTAAAATTTTCATTTCATATGTCGCAGGATTTTCACTGAAACTGTTAATTTTTTCCTCTGAGATAAATCAGGAAACAGACAGACTTCTGTTTCAAGTGAGATTGTAAAAAGTTATCACTTGTAACATGAAAACTGATAGGGAAGTGTTTGTTATGAAAAATTTTTGATGCCTTAAATTGATTGTTCATAAAACAAATAACAATGTAGTATTTACTTTAATTGCTATTATGGATTCTTTGCAGGCTTAGCAGAAGTTGCTTGTTTTCCAAATGATCATGTAGATGGGCTGTGCAAGAATAGAGTGTACAATGATTGTTTGGTGGAAAATGTTGTCTGTTTTGTTACCCTTACCCAATCATGTGTGAAGGAAATCTGAATTGTCATTGTAGGTGAAACAGTAAAAATTCCAACCAAATTAAGATTATATTTATCTGAGGAAGACATGAGGAGGATGTGAATGTTTCCTTTTGGTATTTCAGCTGCACAGAGTTTGTCATTCCAGGATTTATATTTAAAGTTATTGGTTAGTGTCATCTCTTCTCATTTGTTTAGTACTTTCCCAGCACAGGCTTGAGAGAATGGAAAAGCTTTAATGTTGGAAAGTATTGTATCTTGTTCATCCTTCATCAGCTCTTCACCACAGCTTTAGGCAATCTTGTATTATATTTCAGCTAACATTTTTCCTATTGCACAGCTGTTTGCAATCATACGCATTATAATTCATTGCATTTTACAGTGAAAGAACAGAGCCTATTTTCTGAAGCTTTACTCCCATCAGTAACATATTCTGTCCTATAGTGCATAACTTCTTGTTTGATATATAACTCTTCTCTGATCCCAAAGGTTATTTTATTGTGCAAATCTCTTCATGAAACAGTCATCATTTGGCTCCCATAATACTCAGTGTAAATAAGACATTCATCATGGTACAGTGTTGGAGTAAGGATTGGTGATGACTAATCTGAGCAGTCATTTTAATGGGCATTTTTTTTCTTCCTAATCAATGCTGAAATCAGTTTAATGAATGAATCATGCTCATTTTTAAAGGAAGAAAATTTCTTTCTTTATAGGTTTAAAACAAAAACTACAAAAAGAAAATGATCTCCCAGTCACAACTAAATTGGAAAGGCTGATACTTAGAATTCTGGTAACTTGGAAGATACAGCATCTAGGAAACTTTGAATTTGACATAATCATTAAGTCTTAAGAATGTTCAGTGTAACTGTTTTGGCGTTTAATGTACATGGAAAATATCTGTTTAATTTTCTTTATACCAAATTACATTACTAAAACTTATTTGGAATCCAAGTCCAGGACTGGGGGAAGGAAGGGAGATAATAGCACTGAAAAATTGCAACCATTTATATGTTGATGGAAAGGAAACTGCTTTGTGGAAGATATCACAGAGGAAATATTTGTTTGTATGCTGGATCTTTGTGATTGCTGAGCGCTGTGGTGTCCAGAATGGAAGGTACATGCAGTGATATACATAGAGAGTGATGTTGAGAACTGGCTTTGACACATGTATGTCTGATTAAGAATGCTAATTTTTAAACTTTTTTTTTTTTCATTTTTATTTTTTTAATTTACAGTTCCATAGTCAGTGATGTTGATTTGTGAACTACACTGAGTGAAGGTTTGTAGCTGTGTAAGTCACTCAAACAAGTGTTCACTTGCCACTGACAAATATGTTACAGATGTGTGAGGGTGGAAACTAACAATTTATGGTGCCTGCCTTTATAGCATTTCTTTGGACTTTGAGGTGATAGTAATACAGACAGAACTTCACCGCTGATGTAATGGACATCATCATCATTATTATTATTATTTTGCTCTTGTTGATACTATCACACATAGCTTGCAAACATTCAGTTAACCCTTGTGATATACAATTGTTCATTCGTGCTGTTCATAAGATGACAGTGTAAACTTGCATCTTCATTTTCATCATCATAATTGCAATCATCATCATTGACGCTATCATCGCCATCATCACCATCATTCTCATCACCAAGCATGGTAGTCGGTCGCCACATCTTACACTTTAAGGAAATGTAACGCTTTGTTCTTTGTATATAAGTTGATGTGTTCATGTACAAATTAATTCCCAGGTGGTTACCATTTCCTATCCTATCGAAAGCTTAGATGGCAGTAGTATTGTTATGCCACCTACTAACCGGCAGTGAATTTCCCTATCTAGCAGCAACCAGATAGATTGAGAGCAGAATCTAGATCTTTCATAAGTGTGATATCCGTTGGGAAACTGTTCTGATCAGGATACGTCGCCGTCTGCTTAAATGCAAAATTTCGAAGTTTTATTATTTGTTTGTCATTGCGAGTTATATATATTTCATCTAGTATGATTGTTAGTTTGATTTTGATAGGAAGTGAGACAGGTGCTTGCAGATTTTTTTTAAAGCTTTTGGGATAGATGATTTTTTTATACAGTTTTTAAAGAATTCTTCTCCAGTTTCACTCTGCCTTCATTACCAGAACTGGTTTCGGTGACCTGTGTTCATTGTGGTTGTGTTTGATTATAAGTATATTTTACTTTTTTGTTACACAGTATAGTTGATTTCTTTCCTGACTATTGATTTTCATACTTGATTGCACAGACAAAATCCATAGTTCTATACAGATATTGACCAGGCTTCCAACTGCTCAGCACTTAGCCCTGTCTAATAATTAAACTGTTGTCAGTTCTGTATGTAAACAGGATGAAGATGTTCACCAGTAAGTTCATCATCACTCGGATGCCAATCCAGTAACTTTCAAAATGAAAACCTCCAACACCTAGAATTGATCTAATTAACAAGATACAGAGAGCGGGGGATGTCTTCAGTGCAACTGGTGATATGCAGTGATATGCTTAATACTTGAAAATCAGCAGTGCCAGAAATGAGATCTATCAATAATGATACAACATGAAGTAAGACAAGAAATTAGTCAGTGAGCACATGGGATCCACCCTATTTCAAAACATGCAATACAACAGAGTGAATCACATATAAAGGATGTTCATTAAGATTTCCCCTGACCCATTCTCCAGAGTCTGAGAAGAACAAAATTTGCACATTTTCTACTTTTCTCAACATAGACCTACTAAGGTTGACACCATTCTCTTATTGTTTTAGGCAGCTGTAGAGGCAGGGTGTATCTGAAACCATGACTATCATTGTTATATTTTACTACACATGGTACTTGTAGAAGAAAAAGAAACTAAGAAAACTTCAGAACTGCAAACTGCTGTATACCCTCTAGAGATATATGTTGGTTTACATGTGTAACTTCTGCGTTTTGCTATAACAGGAAGTGGGTCAGGAGAAATCTTTAATGAACGCTTCTGATATTGATAATCACTATCATTAGCACTCGGATCTAACATCAGTTGTATTTAGCCAGATCTCTCTGCCATGCCTTAGCACAGCTAGAAACCAGCAAATTGTTGTTTCTTGCCCAGAATATGTATCTTCTTTTATAGCATCACAGGAGCAATTGTATTTTTTGATGACTTGCTTTCTTTTAATTTGCTGGCCATTTTCAGTTGTTACGGTGACATTCATTCAGAATAATTTGTGAACCCAAAGCATTGGTAAACTTATTAAATTTCTCTAGGTTGTGTCCAAAATACTGTTTCATGATGTATGCTCTCTTTAGGCTTATTGGTGTTACTGCCATGACATGTTAAAAATTGTGGTATTGAATTCAGTATTTTTGGGGATGAGTTCATATTAATGCGGTTGATCTTTTGAAAGCAGACTTTTTCTTTTTCCATTAGAATTCAGCGGAGTAGAATCGGTCGGTAAAAATTAATAATCATTGTGGAATATTTTGGGGTGTTGGAAATGAGGATTTTTTTGAGAGAATTGATCATTGCAGACAAGCACTAACAAAGAAATGGTTTGAAGAAAGGTGTCTGAAGTCACTATTTTTTGGAAGAGTTTCAGTATCAGGAATCACCTACAATCAAGATAATTCAGTTTGAAATAGTTGTACTGTAGATACTCTATGATATTTATACAATTTTTTTATGTGAGGCATTTGACTTTATTCTTGTATCCAACCATGTTTTTGTTTATGACTTTTTGTGCTATTTATTACATTGGATATGCATTCTAGTGCTTTGTAAACTGTTACTACTATATTTTCATACATTTCAGAGTTTAAAAAAATAAAACAAGGTATGGTAAAACAAAGTATCAATATTACAAATATTAACAGTCTGTTTTTATATGCACTTTAACAGTAATAATCTCCGTCATTTCTTGTGAAAAGGAATCTTGGTCCATGGTGTGTGTAGCATGTTGCAACAGACTGTAGTTTCCTGATCTT
This sequence comes from Peronia peronii, assembly GCA_039654565.1. NCBI lineage: Eukaryota > Metazoa > Mollusca > Gastropoda > Systellommatophora > Onchidiidae > Peronia > Peronia peronii. The sequence continues at coordinate 10,820 of JBCEWB010117871.1, forward strand.
CCGTCTCAGTAATGATTTCATTTATCCTCCGTCTCAGTAATGATTTCATTTAGTTAGCCCATAAATAATGTCTAGTTAACTTTTAAAATCAATCATATAATTGAAATTGTTTTCTGATCTAATGACATTGTGTAGTAATTACTTTAAGTTGCCTCGTTGAGATGAGAGACAATCACATCTGAAGTTCCCATTTAAGAAATAATTTTGAAGCTTGTTAGGCATTTTAAGATGGAGAAAAATAGATCTATTGAAATTGGCGCTCACAAGTGTGAGGAGAATATTGCTTTCAAATTGAGGTCAAAATTTGAAACCTTGAATGGATTTTTACTTTAGTCCGTCACTCAAACTCAGTTAAAGCACCTATTTAAATTTTTCTTTTCAAACCATTTTGTGTTATAACCAAAACAAATAAAATTTTAAAAATGAAAAGCTGAGAAGAGCATTAAAAGATGTTATGTGAAGTTTAGGGAGAACATTTTTGAGCATTAAGAGAATTATGGTTGATAGATCTGCAGGATGTCATTTGTTTTATTATGTAGAGATTTACAATGAACACAATAATTGCTGAGATTAGTGGTGGTGATCGAGATGGGTCAGTTTCCTTCAGTGTGGCCTGGAGTCTGGATATCCTTTTCACAAGTGGGGACAGCTGCGGTCAGGCATATCGCTGTCTCTCTCTCTCTCTCTGGCTCCAAGTATTGGTTGTCATGTGACAAACACAGTACACAAGTGGCATTCCTGCAGCTCTCACTCCTTTCCCCTCTCCCGCTCTCTCCACGTTATTGTTCATGTCATTTGTTTACGCATGACATTTATTCCATGAATAAAATGTATTTTTTTTTCATGTTTGCATATAACTCACGACTTCTTTTTTTTTTCTTTCTTTCTTACTTTTGTACTTCTTTCTTTCCTTTCTCTTTTTTTTTTGTTGAAATATTCACCTATTTTATTATGTTTGTATATAAATCATTTTTCTCTCTCTTTTCTTTCTATCTTGCTTTCTTTTTTTCTTTTTGTTAGTTTTTTTCTTTATTTCCTTCTTTCCTTTTTTCTTTCTTTCTTTCCTTCCTCCTTTTTTTCAAATATTCCCGTTCGCTCCTTTCTTTTGAATCCAAGTACCTGTGAGACATTGTATTGCTTAGCAGAGCTGAGATGGGGAAAAGAATGACACCTATAATATGTCTTCAACTTTAGCTCTTAGCAATAAAGCCATCATACAGACAAGAGTTTTCAATGACTTCCAAAAAGCCCAAAGCATGACACTTCAGTCTACCTGTCTTTGTCAATCCAGATCTACAAATTTCTTTGTAAATATTTCAAACAAAAAAATAAACTTATTGAAAGACAAAGATAAACAAATGACTGGTTTTAATGAGTTTATAGAAAGAAATAGAAAAACAAACCTGCCAGAACACCCAATGAATCAAAATGAACATTTGTACAGTTATTTATAGATGGAAGATTTTAATGTATTATTTTTTGATGAATAAATTATGGACACAAGGGAGATCACATGTCCTATGAAATTTGTACATATTGACATACAGGATAAAGCTATGTACAGGCACATACATAGTTATGTACATATACACCACCTTTGGAAGGGCAAAGTAAATGCATGTGCACCAACAGAAATGCAGTGTTAGGCCCTTTGAACAAACAATAGAAAAAATAAAAACATGGCAGTTTCATGTTTGTTAAGTAAGGTGACTTTGACATATTACAAAAATATTTGCAATGCTGTGAAGTATTTACAGTTGTACACAGAACAGATTTGTCACCATGGATTAGTCAATTCGATATCTCAACACAACAAAAAGCACATAAATTGCTACACTGAATCTATGAGTCAACATGTTTTTCATAAATAGCCCACATATTCAAAAGAAAAAACAAAACAAAACAAACAACGATATTAAAAAAAAACAAGTTTTGAAAACAAGTACATACACTATACGAGTCAAACATTCCATTGGTTACATGTGGCAACAGAGAAAAACTGTGGAAGACACACACTGTGTCCACAGGTCCGAAACTAAATTTTGTCTGTGAAACTTGTCGTAAGGGATTTTCATGTTCATTTTTATGAAAAAAATATAAGGTAAAGATGAATAGCGAGGCAAATATGTCATTTTTATTTAGACAAAAACAAATATACGTGTATGAAAACCAAAGAAGTTTCAAGCGCACAACTTCAATTTCAATTTTCAAATTATTGTCTTTTTTTTTTTTATATGCTTTGATTCTTTGAGAAATTACTAAAACAAAAATGATTTCAATAATCTAGAGAAGTTAATATACAGTGGTGCCCATAAATAACCTTACATCAAGGGGCTTTAATAGTATAAAGATACTTATACTTAGTTGTATTTACTTGACAATTAACTGAACTGAATGACACTGAAACGAGTTGATATACAAAATATATTTATACAGCAAACTCAGTTGGCACAATTCACTGAATACTTACATTCTCGATCAATAACAATTGCTTATCTTTATCAGAACACTGTTAAACAGTGTAAATATGTAATGAATAAAATGCTTTTATCAGTTTCATTTTTACTCATAAAATTACAAGGTATAAGGTTACTTATCATATGAGCACTCCTGAAGACATGTATCTCATGACAAGAAATGGCCGAGATCAGTTAAACACTAATTGCCAGAACATACCATTCCTCAAATTAATCTGGGGCAGCCACATAAAATCACAATGTTAATTGAAGGCCTGCCTTACTTGAATACAACATGCAGAGCCATGAAGTTGCATCCAAATTACACATGTGACATTCCCAACACATATAACTTTTTTTTTTGTTTTGAAATGTGTTTGAAATTGTTGTTTTGTTTTATTAAAAAAAACAAACAAACCACTTTCTCTTACTATATAAATACGGGTACAATGTATAAGGTCATTTTTTCCTAGAAAATTGTTTGTAAATTAATTACTGCAAAATCAAACTATGGGCCAGACGCCTCATAAGTCTCCTGCAAAATTCAGCTACTGAACAGACACTTCAAAGTTCAGTATACAATTCAAACATTGGTGCAAAAAGTGAACATACATAGTACATGTGTATGATTCTTTCCCTTGGTCTGCAGTTATATTGTTGATTTCTGTCTCTTTTTAGACAACAAGCTTAATCAGTTAATGTTTTGATGCTGACGCTATACAAATTAAGTAAGAGTTGTATAGAATACATGTAGACTTAACAGTCTCAGGAAGGGGAGGATTTAAAGGCTTGGCGTGTTCCTACTTTCTACCAAAGTAATCACAATGTCATAGCATGAGAGTACAGTGTACATACATGTATGTAACAATCTTGAGCCAAGAATAAATGAACATCATAAACTGTATCAACTATTTTGAAATGCAGTTTTGTTCTGGAAGAACAGAAATTCTATACAAAGTCAACAATTCACTGACAAAAATTTGAGCAGAAATAGTGTGCTTTTTGTACATGTACACATGTATATCAAACTTATCAGATTTATAACTTACACATCCTTTTTCGGTGAGAGACCAAGGAAGACAAACCAGGTCACCGTCTGTGATTTCTTGGAATGGACAGTGTGTGAGAGTGGATATCAATAGCACATGTATCAATAATTTTGCAAGCTATGGAAATAGTCAGGTCGAAAGTTAGTTGTAATTAAAGATGAACAAACAGTAACTGACGCAAAGTTCACTTTGTGGCTTGAATATAGTTACATATATAAACCAACCAACCAGCATCCACCAAGCAAGCAATCAACCAATAAGCAAGCAAGCAACCAACCAAAGGCCCAACCAACCAACCAGCCAACTGACCAACCAGCCAATTGACCAACCAACCAATTAACCAACCACCCAACCAATCGACCAACCAACCAACCCATCTATCAACCAACTATCAAACAACCAACCAATCTCCGACCGACCAACCAAGCATCCATCAAGCAAGCAATCAACCAATTAGCAACCAAGCAACCAACCAACCAATCGACCAAGCAATCAGCCAACTGACCAACCAACCAACTACCCCACCACCAAACAACCAACCAATCAATCAACTAGACTGACCAACCAACTAATTAAATAACCAACGAAACAAAACCAGTCAACCAAACAACTAGCCAACCAAAAAAGAAAAGAAACAAATTACATGTACATGAATTCACTATGCAAAAATATGTTCTGTGATCTAATTTTTCAATAGGTCTTTCTAATGGTCAGTCCACCATGACAATAATGAAATTTAATGAAAGAGACACTTCAAGACCCACAATCTCTGCTGTGGGATGTCTTTCTAAATCTTGCCTGTTGGTCCCAGTAGATTCCCTACACATGTACTATCAGTCAATCTCCAGTTTCTCAGACAAAGTACAGTAAGGACATTGGTAAATGAGACTGTGACAGAAGGTCATGATTCTTTGTCTGTTGTTTTCATCATCACATTCAACATTCTGAAGAGACTAAAATTTGTTTTCTTTGTATCTTGAATCATATACATGTAAGTTCACAATTTGACAAAAGATAAAGACAAATCAAAGACGTGTAAGGGAGAGAAAGGAAAATATCAGTCTAGAAAGTGTTGATTGTGATGATGCAAACAATGGACAAAGGGTCACGATCTTCTGTTACACTCTCAAATGAGATCGATTGTAAAGAATGGGTAGGAAAAGTGGGAAAAGGTTGAAGGGCGTCAGTACATACGATGAGATGCCTTACTGTAATACTAACGTGATTTCATAATATACAACGTAATGTTAATTTTGATATACCAAAAGTTCATATATAACTCGAATTACGGATTTCTTGAACACATGTGCCATTTCCTATCAGTAAGAAATATCCGTGCTCTCAACATGTGTGTACACAAAATATCAGATAACACAAAGACAGAAATAGCAACCATGAAAGTGAAATATAGATCTAGGAGAAAGAGCAACAAGAATAATAAATAAAAAAATCTACTCACAAATAAATAGACAAATTCATAATATTATAGGCCTAACTTACAATAATAATAATGCCATTAAAAAAGCCATGAGTAATTAAGTCTTAAAATAGTCTACAAATCATGACATGTGCATGATTAAGTTCACATTTGAACCATCAGCTCTCACTGAGCTAAGGTCAAAGATAAACCTGAATAGTTCATATTCGACTAAGCAAAAAGCAGGAAATCCCCGAAAGTGTTTGTACCCCCTCTTAAAAATAGAACATTCACTGATGTTTGTTACCGCTCCACCACGAGACTGGACAACATGTATTTTCTTTCTTTTTTTTCTATGCCAGTGGCAATGAACAGTTTGGAATGTTTTGTTTATACCCCCTACTAAAATCAGACAGGGATTTCCAGCCGTTCGCTTGGTCCGAACATATCAATTGACAAAGCAGAACTAAGACAGAGATGGTAAATGAAATCATGTACTGATGCAGGTACAGGACTATTGCACTACTTAGAGAAACACAGATGGATGGCAACATCCAACGACATGGTCTTTATCTTCAGATGCCAGGAAGGAAGGGGCGGGAAGGTGAGAGTGGGTTGGGGGTAGTAGGGAAAAGGTGACTTCAAAAATATCATTGACCAGATTTCAGGTTGTTTCCCATATCTTTTTCTGGAAAGGAGTTTTGGGGGGGGGGGGGGGGAAGAAAGAAATGATGGTGACTTTCTACACAATATCTTAGACATTGTCTTAATTAACAATCCCCCATTAAGTACTTTTTCCTTCTTTCTTGCTTGATGCCAGTTGTTTTGCTGAAAACATGATATATACTCACAGCCAGTCAAAATGAGCCGTATGTCGATTTCCCACCAAACTGAATTATCACTATCGCACAAAATCTTAACTCATACACTTTCTTCATATGGTGAAAAAAGTTTTGAGTTAGCTTGACTGTAGCCAGAGATATTGCAAATTAAAAAGACAAGGAGTGAGTCGGCAGCAATGGCTAAAATCAGGGGGGAAAAAACACAAAATAAACAAAAACAACGAACAATTAACATGTAAATCTAAGTACTTGTATTCACCTCACAGCATCGTGATATTCTTACAATCTGCCCAAACATGTAACATTTTCTTATTCAGAGATGAATCTTCTTTCAATTTCCGCATTACAAAAATCGATAAAATATCGATCAGACAACCTTCATCACATTCACCCTCAGATTTCTTTGTCCATGTCATGTCTCACTCTGACTGGCCGTGAGATATTTACTATTGGAAGTACAGAGGGTGCATGTCAGGAATTCCACAATGACAAAATAAGATTAACAACAACAGAAAAAAAGATGACAACATACACACACAATGTTATCTTCTTTCTTATCGATAAGTGACTCCCTGTATAGATTTATTTTTATACTACAATGATCAGTTGTCGATGCCCTACATACACGTACAATGTACATAAAAAAATCAAGATCCTGAAAAAACAACATTTGGAACAAAATAAATCTAAGTGAAATAAGAGCGAGCAAACCCGAAACATTGATTTTCTAAATTAATGAAGAACAGGCCATAATAAAAAGGAATGTCAAGAGCTGATATGTTTAGCTTTAAAAGATGAAAAGAAAACTGAACAAAGGTGTGAACACCGACCCTTTTGATTTTGGTTTAGGCATTCTCTGCCTTAGTGACAAAATGTCGTATACTGGCCAGTAATGTTCATCGAATGGAGACCAACGAGATAGCTCTGGCCACACTACAGAATACTATAGCGGTTTCAATCATTGAGAAGGAGCCAAAGCCTATGAAAGTAGCCATATTCAACATGTCGAGGGAGAGAAGGAAATGACGCATAATAATTATGTGCTCTCCAGCAACAAACATTTCTGTGCTTCTGTCCTGCAAGCACTGCGCATGTCTCCCGCAGATTCTTGGTTGCCACATTTTATAACCACCATACGTCATCGACTGGCTTCATAGCATAGAACAAAGACATCTTAATTAAATGGGACAGTCCTACTCCAATCGGATTGCGCATGAGCATAACTTTACACGTACTCTATGTGGGCACCCCCACCAACCACTGTAACTGTTCTCCAGTAAGTTATTTCATACCATAACATGGCAGCTGTGCGAGATACGACTGGTGAGATCACTGAATTCGACTGGTATTTCTGTGATAATGGTAATCTTTACTTTTTTACTGACATTATTGTCTAACCCTCACGGGGAGGAAAAGAGAGTGGAGAGAAAAGAGTAAAAAAGGTAAACATTTGAAAGGCAGTGGCAACTTTTGAATCAGAGATGTCATCTCTTTTTCGGTCGCCAGCCTTGAACAAAGTCTAGGATTTTCTTCACTTCTAAAGCGTTCAGTTCAGGGAATCCTTCCTTCAGGAGCTTTTTGTCCAGTGTACACAACATATTCCCGTCTATCTGTTCGTTAGAGAACCGTAGAACCACTCGGTCCTTCATGCCGATGTAGCGCAGAGATTTGGAGACTTCCTGAACGCTCAGACCTTCTACCTGGTCTGGTGGCGTCCACCCATCATCTGCTCTGGCTTGTTCCCATTCGTTATAGCTGTACTCACTCTCGTTGGGGAAGCCGCCGTCTCCTTTAGAGCACATAGAAATGGCGGAATCGTCACCGTGCTTGAAAAATGTCTCACCGATAGAGGCCGCTCGTTGGTTAGGGCGGAAACACGGCTCACTTTCAGCGTAGTGCATTCCATAACCCGAGCCGTAGATCGTTTGTTGGGGTGGTTGCTGATGTTGGTACATGGCGGCATCCACCGACCGACTGTTGAGTAGTGGAGGGCGAGAGTTTGGAAGGTAAATATTCTGTTGCTCATAACTGGGTGGGTGATAAACTGTATGGAAACCCTGGAACTGCGTATCCTCTGTGGCTTGCAAATCCCGGAAAGAGTCCGTGAAATGGAACAATTCCATAGCATTTGGCCGCGACTTTCTGAGATTGTGTGAACGAATGGTGGCATTGGGGTTCGCGTTTAGGTATCTCGTCTGTCGGGACTTTTGTCTAGAGCCATGTTGATGGTCTCTGGCTTCCAGGTCAAGGTTATCCATGAACCTTTGATCAAATTTGGTCAGATGGCTGGGCAGGTCAGATCTCCAGGCAGGCACTTTGCCAGCACCGTACAGGTGGGAGGTACTGATGGCTGCTGGACCCCCGGGTGCTCCCAGTGGGCGAGAGTCCCCGAAATCTTTCGAACTGTAGGCGAAACTGAACAGATCGTCGATATCGAGCGGACAGTCCTCGTCGTGCCCTCGAGTGTTGTGCACGAACTCCTGAGGCAGTTCACTCCGAGCTTTCCTGGCTCTGGTGTTCTTCAATGACTTGTTATGAAACGATGCCGGTTTACTGCGAAGCTGGACCTCCGTGCGTTTGACGTAGCGGGACTCCTGTTGTACCTGCATGGGCACCATGTAACCGTCCTCTTCATCCTCCTCATCGTTCACGCTTATGCCACCCTCATTAAGTCTGCCATGCACTGATACTGACTCGCTGACCTGGCGGGCGGGTGGAGGTTGGGGTGCAGGGGGAAGATGCTCGTACAGAGATTCCTTAGACATGTTCATATTGTAACTTGGTGAGGCAGACTCGGAATGGCGTGGGGACTCGGGCGGAATTGGTGGGAGATCCCGATTCTGAATACTCGCTCTTCTCTGAATGGGTTTTGAGGAATCACTGCCGAGCTTCGAAGAGTTTATTTTGGAGGGCGTGTTCGGCGTGCTGGTGCTGAAGGTGCCGTTGCTGTGAGCAGAAGAACTGCTCTGGTACGTTCCGTTGCTGCTTCCTCTACCAGAATCTTCCTGCTTAGACTTTCCATTATCGCTGTTCTTAGGCGCATCTTCGTCATCATCCAAACCATTGAAGAAATCCTGGTAGCTCAGTTCATTTCGCACGATACGCTTTGAGAACACATCATCTCCTTTTAGTTCCTTCAACTTGGCTCGTTCTTTACGCACTTTCCTCACACTCAGTTTGTCCAATATCCCGGTGGATTTCGATTTCTTCAATTCTTTAGGCGCCCTCTCCGGAAGCTCAATGTTTGTACTAGGAGTCTGTTTTATGTTACTCACTGTGCTCGGGGAATTGACAGAATGGACCTGTATGGGAGTTGAACTGTTTTGCATTGACTGTACGCTGACCTCCGCCACGATACCGGCTGTTAATTTGCTTTCAGCTGTGACTTTACTCATATCCTGACTAATTTTGTTCCGATTAACATCTCTGTACTCGTCACTAGGAGTGGCCGAATAGGCGCTGATATAACTTGCCATCACCGGTTTAGTTTTGCCGTTCAGCGGTGTGGATAAACGTCTATCGTATGTGCCCCTGACCTTAAACTCGTCCACTGACTTTGCCCGCACGTAATTCTTATCCTTTACCTCCGGCTCTTCTTGTTTCAGTTTCGTTTTCCCATCCTTTTCATAGGTCGAACTGAAAACATCAACAAGTTTTGCCTTTATTGCTGGTTTCTTTTTCACCACTCCCCTGGAGAACAGCATGTCTTTGTCCACTGGGATTTCAAACTTATCACAGTTTGAATTGTCACGAAAGAGAGCACCATCTGGTCCTACTTTGCTGGCCACCACGAGTTCTTCTTCACGAGTGCCGTACAGTCTCAGAACCCCGCGGGGACATTGGAATTTTTCCTTATTGTTCACATGGATAAGCTGAGCGTTGACTGGTAGCCCGAATGCCATGATGAGATCCTGCAATTCATAAACGGCATCATAGTTGGCCATGGAAGAGTCACCGACAGGGCTAAATACCCCAGACATAATAAGAGGAATCATAATTTCTCCACCGTTGGAATCGAAACACTGCAAGTATTTCAGGTCCTGTTCTTTTTTGGTCTTGTTTTGTTTGAGCAGTCGTTTGAATATGTTCCTCTGCGTGGCGTTCTTGTTCTTTTTACTGTCCATGTAGACGATGCCGGTGCTCAGCACCTCACCAGGTTTGATCTCGTTAGGCATCCAGCAGCTGTTGCCGTTCTCCTCTGTGATCAGCTGGTAGCCCACGGTGGAGGTCCGAACCAGAAACCGCTTGGGCTTAATGCTGGTGATGCCGCCGATGGTGTCGAAGTACTCGACCGGTCGCCCGTCATCTGGCACCACCTCCAGCCAGCCTGAGAATGGAAGACACGAGAGAAGCTCAGTTAGAACTGCACTGTGTAAGCCTGATATTAAACAGTACATATTATATTTCTTTTATACATAGAACAGAAATCCACCACTCTCAGATATAAGTGTAATGCAATGGTTCTAAACACTTCTGCATTCGTGAATCCTTACCCAAAAGCTTGAAACCTACACGATCGCTTTCTGATTCACATGTTATTTTCTGTGATGGAGAGGAAAGGAAACACCTACGAAAATTTTTTTAAAGAATCCTATAATTATTTATTAGCAAACTAAATCACAACATCGGTCCAATCTCAATTCACAAGAAGAACATAGTTATTCTTACAATAATATCAATATATGTTTCAACAGCTACTCAGCCCAGCTAATGGGATTTTATGTCAAGATACTTCTAGCAAGGCTACGCGACCTCCCTGCCAAGGCCTGGTGACTTCGCGATCCACCGGTTGGGACCCCCTGATATAATGCACATAAATTTAAAAAATGACCTATGACTCCAAAATTGTTGTCTAATTCTATGATACATTTGTAGGCTGCCAAAAGGCCTCAGAAACATGCCCTTAGTTTTCCCATTTTTGTAAGGCATTAAAGAAGTCATGAGACAATGGCTGGTAAAGACACAAGCATTGTAGACCGAACTTCGGAGTAGGTGAGGTCATTCTGAGAAACCCAAAATAACGTTTAGCAAAATAGGTTTAACATTCCTCTGACACTGAAGAATTAATGTGAATAGGTCCATGCCATAATTAGAGATATTAAATGTTCCACATATGCACGAAAACCGGCTCTTTGAGCTGTCACTGACTTCTACTGTTCGGCCTTGGCTTATCAACGTTCTTGACTGACAAATCATTAAGGTCTAAGGATAGATACTTTATCAACATGTGAATGCGAGTGCGTGGCGAATTAAAGATGTTCCAGTTTTTATTATGACAAGGAACTGGCATCCCTAAATGAAGGAATCACGCAGATTTTTCATAATCAAAGTTGTATAGTATAATTAAAACACGCCATCGGTGGGGTATCTCCCATGGAGTGCCATCCTCGGCATTCCTGGGGAGACATCTCTTCTCTCTCTCCTTGCTCCTGTCTTCTGTTCCGCTCTCTTTCCTCTCCTCTTCTTGACGTGCAAACGTATCTTACCGTGTTTGACACAATATAGCCGTAATCGTGCTTAAGTGTCGTTAAACCCCAACACAAACAAACAAACAAACACGAGCAGAGCAGACATAGATCGTCCACAATATAGGGAGCTATGAAATCGAAATCATATGTATTTATTAGTATAATAACTGACAGGAAGTTAAAAATGATTATAACCATGTTACCTCAATAACTTTATAATCTGATGCCAAATAGTTTTCCTTCCGATGCCCTTGTTCACTCCGTTATGCGTAGTTTGGGGGGGGGGGGGGGGGGGGGGGGGGGGGGGGGGGGGGGGG
>JBCEWB010117872.1:823-11597 GCA_039654565.1 Peronia peronii
GAAGATTTAAATGTACAGACATTCAGAGGCTTGGAATAATTTGTATTTTGATAGCTTTTTTCTTCCAAATTGAAAAGACATGGAAGATTTAAACGTGCAGACGTTCAGAGGCTTGAAATAACTTGTATTTTGATAGCTTTTTTCTTCCAAATTGAAAAGACATGGAAGATTTAAATGTACAGACATTCAGAGGCTTGGAATAATTTGTATTTTGATAGCTTTTTTCTTCCAAATTGAAAAGCATGGAAGATTTAAACATGCAAAAGAGCAGAGAATGCACGCTGTGCCAATTCTTCCAGATTGACCAGACGAAGACTTACAGATGCACCAATTGCCAGCGAGGGACGGTGAGAGAATCCAGTCTGGTAAAAGATAAGACTTGAATATGTCATGTAAACAGCTCTCAGAGAATGGAAATGCCATCCCTGTACCTCTATTTTCTGAAAATGTAAATGTAACTCTCTGCATAACAGTAACAATACTGTAAAAATATGTAAGTTGTTTTGTAAGAAATTGACCACAAAGCTGTCAGCCCCTCCTAACACTGAACTTTTTGTATGTTTGTTTTGTGCTGTAGTCAAACAACCACAACATCAATTACTGTGTCCATGTGGTAAGTGAAAATGCAGTAGTGGATCAAACACTGGGAGAAAGCCAAACTTTGTAGTTTTAGAACATCAAGAGAATGACTAGAAGCTGGCAGGTAACAGGGAAACGATACAGAGTGAAGTAAGTGAGACAATGGTTACACTGCCACAGATAAATCCATGATCACTCAAGACATTGATCATCTGTGATTTTCTAGACACTGTATGGGGGCCAATAAGGCTTGAGGCACAAAAAGAATAGCCTATACCTTTTGCTTGCACACAGCACCACCACACAATTCTACTTTTCTGCTCCGTGTAAATCTGTCTCTCTTTGAACTAGTCTAATTTCCAGTGGATTACTACTCTACTATTGCAAATCTCTTGTATCTTTCAGTCATGATCTACTTTATCTACTTACAAATCAATTACTAAAAGTAAAGTGGGCTTTTCATGCTACATGACATATAAATCTTCAGCCAGCTGCATGTATAAACTATGTAGAAGGTTTTTCTCCAAATTATAGTTACAGTAATAGCAGGTGTCTCATTTATGCTACTTTCATATCTAGATCTTAGCCTAGGCATAGACCTCACAGAATGCTTGCCTCAAATGTTGCTATAACTAAAAGCTTCCCATCCATGTTACCCCTCACACCCAGATCTTCACCCAGCTATAGAGCATAGAGAATGGTTTCCTCAAACTCATGGCTTCCCATCCATGCGACACGTCATATCCAGATCTTCACCTAGCTATAGAGCGTATACAGAATGGTTGCCTCAAAATAACTTTTATTATGCCAACAACATGAGGTTTCCCACTGCGGGTACATACCAAATCTAAATCATCTAGTTTCAAAGTGTACAGAGCAGCTGCAGTAAAAGCTGACTTCTTAACGCTGCTGCTCGCCACATTAACATCTCCTCCTACACAAATGATTCCCTCAACTTGGATACAAAGATTGGCTTCCCAGACATGGTACAAATCAAGTTCAGATTTTCAACCAACTGTGGGGCATACAAACAATTCTTCCTCCAACTACAGTTCTCTCATGGCTTCCCCATTCTGACTTCATGCCACATCTATATTTTCACCCAGTCCAGCAACCGTCAGGTGCACAAAAAGGCTACAATATGAGCTGACATTCCATTCATGCTACCCCTCACACCCAGATCATCTAGTTGTAAAATGTAGAGAATGGTTGCCACAAACTCATGGCTTCCCATTCATGCTACACGTCCCAACCAAATCTTCACCTAGCTGCAGCGTGTACAGAATGGTTGCCCAAAAGCCTTGGCTACAAGGGACTCATTCATGCTACATGTCAGAGCTCAATTCTAGCAGTCTTCACTTAGCTGCAACATGTACACAATAGTTGTTCAAAGCTGTGGCCACAAGGGGTTCATAGCTCATGCACTACGTCACAGCTTAACTCTTGCAGTCTGGCAGTACTTGGATATAATGCTGTTACAGTTACAGCTTTTCAACCTCCTGTTGTGGTGGTTGTCTCAGCTGGACAAAAATGTAAGTTTCTAAGCTCAGTATAATATAATGATGTTGGTAGATGGATCGCCTCTAGATAAAGTTACATTTATAAATATCTCACAATAGCATCCCCTTCTCAACTGTGCTCTTGATAGAGAAAAGTGAAAGTTTCTCCCAGTGTTTGATGTGACAAAGACGTAAGTGTTCACTCTGATACCAACACGAGGCAGGTATTTGGTCAGAAAAAGATGCTGCTGTCGTTATGAACATGGACAAGTAAAGACAAACTTCCAGGCATTTTGAAATGATGGCCAATTAAAATAGTATCTGGCTTTTGCCACCGCCACTTAAATTTTAAATAAGGCCAAATTAAAATGTTTTATCTTTAGTACCAGTACTGAAAATTTTAAATAGTCGCATGAAAATGAGCCAGATCTCTGACAATGATGCAAGTTATTTCTGAAATGACAGCCACATTGAAATATGCCCAATTTCATACTATTTCTGCAAGCTTTCAATATAACCTGGTAGTGTCCATCTCTTCAACATTGTTTTAACCTCGAGGTTTTCTCCTGAAGAAAGATTGCCTGCCAAGGCTATGAGCTCCATCTACCCAGGTTTTAGTGTCGAAGTTTTTCCTTCTCCGCATGTGGCAGGTAGCACTGGGTTACATGGTACCAGTGGCAGACGTGAGGTCTGACCTGACTTTAATTCAAATTTACTTGACCCCTGCACTGATGTGACAAAAGATGTTAGCATTCACTTGTCACACTTACTGCTGGGTGCATTTGGTATTAAAAAGATGGTAACAGTCAGGAATACTGACAGATTAAGACAAGTCTGCAGCACTGACCAGACAACCAAAAGCAAATCGGAGAAAAGATTTCTTAATCTGACCATTTAAGGAGTTTTAAGGTTACTGATGCCACACAGAAAAGACCAGGAGAGAAAAAATCTTATCTGTGGCATATGATACAACTTACTGCCTCTGCTTAAAAATATCAAGAGAATCAAGAAGCCACAGATACCGACAGATCTAAAGACGACTCTGTAGGATCTGAGAAAGATGACAGCAGCCACTCTTGATGATGGGCCGACTCTACCTATTTAAGAGATAAAAGACTTCCAAATGATGAGCTGGCAGTGATATTGCAGATAGATGCAAGAAGAATCCTGTTTGATAAACGAAGCTAGACAGTGATGATTGATAAGGTCTCATCATTTATTTTGTTCAGTCATTAGAAGTCATTTGGAAACCCACAAGACACTGAATGCTTTCTACAGGAAAGCTGCTAGCAGTCTGAGATCCAGTGTCTTCTACTAGGTTGGAGAACAGAAATGTGAGGTAGATCATAGTTCTTTCATATAGAACATTCTGTGCCGAGTTCAAAGGGATCGTTGACATAACAAAAGGTACTACGCGCTGTCCCGTCCTTGCCTACCTAATTCGGACACTTGGGTGTTGGCTAGTTAAGAGTTAACATTCTACATTATATGTAAAGAAAGTAAAAGAACATTTAATTTGCCGTGCATAGATCATCGGTGCCTTTGTTGGTTCTGGCATTGGCAGTTTCCTTTGTGAAGCCTCCGTTTTCAATCAAAGTTAGTGTGCCTCTGTACGTATTCTCCCTTCCTCTCCACACAATGAGGGGCCGGGGAGAGTATTGAATGTAACAGTGGAGACTAGTAGCAATGAAAAGAAATGTTAGTCCAGAGTTTGATCAGATCCCAACCACAATAAAGCACATAGTTCTAAAACAACCGACAACAACTGACATTTCTGTCAAGATGGATTTGTATGAGGTATAGCAAATGTTATGCACAATTTGAAAGAGCCTCCGAGAACAATTCTGCATGAAAACTTTGAAAATGAACAACATTAGCTGGCTGCACATCTCATACAGTCTGTACGAGTTAAAAGAAATAAACAGTCAAATCAAGATTAAGTCCAAATAAGTACTCTCTCTCATTGCCTCACATATGAGATCTGACGAAGGCAAGTTATGGTACAGAAGATTTTAAGACAGTCACACACTGACAGCTCAGTCATGCATATTTTTTTTTTAAATTCAAGGTTTAACCTCCTTCCCCAACTACCACCCTAGTATTGGCCAATTGTACTGACTAAGTAAGGAGGTGGTCTCCGGCCATTATTAAATGCAGTTTTATGAAATGGACATTTAAACAAAATGGAGGATGAATCCCTGTTACCAAATGCATTATAAATACCCATACGTAAATCTACATGTTGGCCCTTTTGAAAAGCCCATCTGTTTTCAGCAGATACAAGGACTGTGTAGTCGGACCATATAAGAAATGTTAGTACTGTCTTAAGAGATTAGATTCAAATTTGTAGAAAACTAGACCCTTTGATAAGAACTTTGTGTTGTAGCATTGATGAAACTACACTTTGGGTGTATCTTCATGTGTATGTTAGCAGGATATTTGAGGAAAGGGGGGGGATGCAAGACAATGAGGGAATGGGCAGCACAAGCCTGGTCTTGTAACTATGGTAGGCAGGAAGCACAACGATTATCTGTACCACAAAATGTAATTCCACATGTCACTTGCCTTGACTGAACTGATTCATCTCAGATCAGAATTACAGATTTCTTAAAATTTGGATTTTACCAGTAGATTCATTATCTGCACTGAATGTACTGGGACTAACGGGGAGTTTACCCAAGTCCATACAATAATGGGCATTTAGGCTAGGATGATCCATTTCAACTGGAACTTTAACCCATTTCAATACATAAATACATAATTATACATATAGAACTGCATGGAAGGCAAACATATGAATGAACAAGATTAGACATTATATATGGATTATGTAACTGACAAAAAAAAATAAAGGCATATAGAGACAAGAAAAAATGCCCTATCTTGGCTTTTAAGAAAACAAAAATGCTCATCTTGGCTTACAATAAAAAAAAATCCCCATTTTGGCTTACAAGAAAAAAAAATCCCCATTTTGGCTTACAAGAAAAAAAAATCCCCATTTTGGCTTGCAAGGAACAAAAAAAAAAGTGCCCATCTTGTCTTACAAGAAAAAGCAAAGTGCCGTCTTGGCTTACAAGGAACAAAAAAAGTGTCCATCTTGGCTCATAAGTAAAAAATGCCATCTTGGCTTACATAATCACTTGTGACAATCAGAACAATTACTCGTACATACAACTGTCAAACACTGTGTTTGCATTTCAGTGCAAATAAAAGTGCCCAAAAGCAAAATGAAATTGTTCCTTGGTGAATAAACCAAACATGAGATCAACTGGATGTGTTAGGAATTTAAAAAAAAAAAAAAAAGCGTTTCATTACTTTCAGCACTGTGTTGTGTTGGGAGTTTAACGACACATCAGCACAACAATGGCTATATTGTGTCAAACATGGTAAGATACGTTTACACGTCAGGAAGTGAGGAAAGAAAGCAGGACAGAAGACGGGAGCAAGGAGAGAGAGAGAAGAGATGTCTCCCATGGAATGTCGAGGATAACACTCCATGGGAGACACCCCACCGATGACGGGCTTACACCACCTGCAGGTGGGAGCAGAGAACCTACTTATAAACCCCAGGCCCCCATGGAGGGATTTTCAGCACTCAAAAATTCAACACTTGACAAAATTAGTACATTTAACACAGTAAATCCTGGTAAAGCTTATACAGCTACAGAAAATCTTTCTCCTTCCCTCTCTCGCGCACCCTCTCTCCCCCTCACCTCTCTCTCTCTCTCTCTCACACATACACAAGCATACACACGATTTTCCAGGAGAAAAAAAAAAATTAAAAAATAAAAAAGAAAAAGAAAAGGTGCATATATGTAAATTCTGAATAAATTTTGTACCACAGTCATAGTAACGTACCTGATCTATGTATCTGTCCATTCTTAAACTGATGGCAAATTAAAAAGCACCTAACCTTTGCCGGAGATAGTTTGAAAAACATTTGTCCTCGACATTAACAATCTTCAAGTAAAACAACTCAAGTGCCTGATCTGCGCAGTGATACTGAAAGTAACTTGAAAAGAAGGCAAAAAATATGACCCGACCTTTGCCAGCGAAAGCACTTAAAACGTACTGGATCTTTTCAAAACTAATACTTTTGAAACGGTGGCCAAATCAAAATGAACCCGATATTTACTACTCTCTAACCTTCACAACCAATTTGACCTTGGCATTTACTCCTAGATTGCCTGCTAAGGCTATGAGCTCCATCTAACCAGGTTTTAGTTTTTTTGTTGAAGTTTTTCCTTCTCCGCATGTGGCAGGTAGCACTGGGTTACATGGTACCAGTGGCAGAGATATACTCTGACCTGATGAAATTATAATGTACCAGATCTTTGAAAATGACAGCATATTATAACCCAACTCTGGAAAAAAACATCTGAAAACAGTATACTACAATGTACCAAACATTTAGCATCTAAAACTGACAGTATAATATAAGATGTACCCCACTGATGGTAAGTTAGAAACAAAAGCTTACTCAAATATTCATTACCCTTGATTGATTGATTGTGTTGGGATTTGATGACACATCAGTACAATCATGGCTACATTGTGAGATACGTTTACATGTTTACTGCCCTTGGCATTCTAACTCGAAAACAGTGTATGAAAATGTATCCACCCTCACCTCCCCCTCTCTATATTTATGCTAATTTTTAAAAATCTTAAATATACATCATATCAAATTGAAAATGATAGCATATATAATATATATCAAAATGTATCCACGCTCCTCAATATTCATGGTAATTTTGAAAAATAATGTAATATACCCCCTTTTGATATTTCATTGTAATTTAAAAAAATACCGTTAAATCATGCCCCACTAAATTGAAAATAACAGTATTAAAATGTATCCTCTCCCCCTTCAATATTTATGGTAATATTTATGCATATTAAATTGAAAAAGATAGCACATTAAAATGTAGCAATCACTCATAATATCTATGGTAATTTTGAAAAATAACATTAACATACACCCAACTCTCAACACACATATTAGATTAAATATGACAGCACATTAAAATGTAGCCACCCCCCTCATTAATTATGGTAAATTTGAAAAATATTAACATATGCCCCACTCTCGGCATACATATTAAATTGAAAATAATAGCATATTAAAATGAAGCCATCCCCCCCTTTTTCATAATTTAGAAAAATGAATTAACATGTATACCCCACTCTAGACATAGATATTAACTTGAAAATGGTAGCATATCAAAATGTAGCCACCCCCCTCATTACTCATGGTAATTTCGAAAAATAATCTATTAAAGCACAGCTTACTGATAGCGCATTACAATGTAGTCATCCCCCTTCATTATTCGTGACAAATTTGAAAAATAACATTAACGTACACCCCACTCTTGACATACATATTAAAATGACAGCATATTAAAATGTAGCCAACCCGCCCATTATTCATGGTAATTTCAAAAAATAACATTAACATACACCTCACTCTTGAGATACGTATTAAATTGCAATGAAAGCATATTAAAATATATCCCCAGCCCCCTTTCATTATTCAGGGTTATTTTGAAAGACAATATATTTATTAAAAGACAGTTCACTCTTGACAGACATAAATTGGAAATGATAGCATATTAAAATGTAGCCACCCCCCTCATTTATGGTAATTAAAAAAAAATAACATAGTATACATCTCACTCTTGACATACATATTAAATTTAAAATGATATTAAAATGTAGCCACCCTCCTCATTCATGGTAATTTCGAAAAACATACATCTCACTTTTGAGATACATATTAAATTGAAAAAGAGCATATTAAAATATATCCACCCCCCTCATTATTCATGGTTATTTCGAAAAATAATATATTTATTCACAATTCACTCTTGACATACATATTAAATAAAAAATCATAACATATTACAATGTAGCCACCCCTCTTCATTATTCGTAGGAATTTTAAAAAAATAACATTATCAGACACCTAACTCTCGACATACATATTAAATAATAAAAAAAAAAGCATGTTAAAATGTAGCCACCCCATTTATTATTCATGGTAATTTAAAGAAATAATATACGCCTCACTGTCGACATACAAATTAAATTGAAAATAATAGCGTATTAAAATGTAGCCAATTCCACTAACTATTAATGGTTACTTCAAAAAATATATTTATTAGAATATAGCCCATTCTCGACACACGAAAATGATGGCATTTTAAAATGTAGCCATCCCCCTCATCATTCATGGTAATTTCAAAAAAACATTAACAGATATCCCCTCTAGAAATACATATTCAAGTGAAAATAGTAGCATATTAAAAATGTAGCCACTCATTATTCATGGCAATGTCCAAAAATAACATATGACATCATATGAAAATATACAACATTATCACCCTTGACAGCAATTTGACAAAGTAAAACGTTTAAAAAATATCCCAATACTCTCAACTGATTTTTAACCTCGAGGTTTACTCCTGAAGAAAGATTGCCTGCCAAGGCTATGAGCTCCATCTACCCAGGTTTTAGTTTCGAAGTTTTTCCTTCTCCGCATGTGGCAGGTAGCACTGGGTTACATGGTACCAGTGGCAGAGATGTAACTCTGACCTGACTAAATCAAAATGAAGACCTATCAAAACAATACCATATAACGAAACACTAGACATTTCAAAACCAGCAGACAAATGTACCCCACATTCAACATCTCAAAATGACAGCATACTATAAGAGTTACCCCAGCTGTCATCTTTGTTAATAATTTAAAAATGAAAGCATATTGAAATACTGACTTCACATTCATGTCAACTGGAAAATGGCAGCATACATAAAAATGTATCCGAATACCTCAAGATTCATGGTATTTTCGAAAGATAACATTAAAATACACTCCACTCTCGACATACATATTAAATTGAAAATGACAGCATATTAAAATGTAGCCACCCCCCCCCCCCCCTTCTCATTCATGGTAATTTCGAAAAATATAAAAGCACAGCTCACTGATAGCATATGACAATGTAGCCACCCCCCTTCATTATTCATGGTAAATTTGAAAAATAACCTACACCCCACTCTGGACATACATACAAAAAATGACAGCATATTAAAATGCAGCCATCCCCATCATTATTCATGATAATTTGAGAAACAACATTAACATACACTTCATTCTCAACATACATATGAAATTGAAAATGACATATTAAATGTAGCCACTGCCCTCACTCGTAATTTCAAAAAATAATGTATTAAAACACAGCTCTCGCTTAACACACATATAAATTGAAAATGATAGCATATTACAATGTAGCCACCCCCCTTCATTATTCGTAATAATTTTGAAAAATAACATTAACATACACCCTACTCTCGACATACATATTAAATTGAAAATGACAGCATATTAAAATGTAGCCACCCCCCTCATCATTCATGGTAATTTGGAAAAATAACATACTAACATATAGACCACTCTCAACATACATATTAAAACGAATATGATAGCATATTAGCGTGGCCATACGAACTCGTTCATAGTAATTTCAAAAAATATATTTATTAAAATACGCTCTACTCTCAACATACATATTAAATAAAAAATGATAGCACATTGAAATGTAGCCACCCCCCTCATTCATGGCAATTTCGAAAAATAACATTAATAGACACCCTACTCTCGACATACATGTTACATTGAAAATGACAGCGTATTAAAATGTAACCACCCCCCTCATTATTCATGGTAATTTAAAAAAATATATTTATTAAAGCACAGCTTACTGATAGCATATTACAATGTAGTCATCCCCCTTCATTGTTCATGACAAATTAAAAAAATTAGAGCCTACACCCCACTCTCGACATACATATTAAATTGAAAATGACAGCCTATTAAAATGTAGCCACCCCCCTCATTATTCATCGTAATTTAAAAAAAATAACATATGACTCATATGAAAATATAGAACATTTTATCACCCTCGATAGCAATTTGATAATGTAAAACATGTTAAAAAAAAAAAAAAACCCAATGCCTTCAACTAATTTCTGACCTCGAGGTTTACTCCTGAAGAAAGATTGCCTGCCAAGGTTATCAGCTCCATCTACCCAGGTTTTAGTTTCGAAGTTTTTCCTTCTCCGCATGTGGCAGGTAGCACTGGGTTACATGGTACCAGTGGCAGAGCAGATATATTCTGACCTGACTAAATCAAAATGAAGATGTCTGAAAACTATACCATGTAACAAAATACTAGACAATCAGTCATTTCAAAATGAGCAGACTAAAATGTACCCCATATTCAACATCTCAAAATGACAGCATACTATAAGAGTTACCCCAGCTGTCACCTTTGTTAGTAATTTAAAAATGAAAGCATTTTGAATTATTCCCTTTACTTCACATTCTTATCAATTGGAAACTGACAGCATACATAAACAATGTATCCGAATAGCTCAATATTCACGGCAATTTTGAAAAATAACATATTAAAATACACCCCACTCTCGACATATATATTGAAACCAAAATGATAGCATATTAAAATGTAACCACCCCCCCTCATTATTTAAGGTTATGTCAAAAAAAAAAATTAAGATACATCCCACTATTGACATGCAAATTAAATAAAAAATTATAAGTGTATTAAGGTGTGGGGGGGGGGGGGGGGAGGGGGGGGGGGGGGGGGGGGGGGGGGGGGGGAGGGGAGGGG
>JBCEWB010117883.1:0-11597 GCA_039654565.1 Peronia peronii
TATTTTTGTTAATGTCTCTCTGAAGGGGCTGGGATTCAGAGAAACATATGGTATATAAGGCATGGTAGAGAAAGTGTCAAGTACAAACCATATCGGCCTGAGTTATCCACTCACCCAGCAATGTATGGATCCATCCTTGGTCACGCTGCATCCGCCTCAGAGACCTCATGTGTCTCATCATAGCTGCCACCATCCCAGGCACTCCGGCCACTGTCTCAAGGAAGCAGATACGGCTGAAATAGACCCACAGTGCTGTCATTAGCAATTCTGCACTGACTGAATTTGTGCTGCCTAATTAACTGAACATTCTATGAAGAATCTGATGTAAGAGTGAATAAAATTTGAAGGTGCATTTTACTTTCCTCCTCATATCTGTGACCATTAGAACCACAAATAGATCTTCCATCAGAAGAGAGCTAAATGACAATTATTTAAGAAGTGTGGGAACTGGATTACACAGATCTGAAACAGTGGTTTATGCTGTATTGAAGAAGTTAATATTGAAATTGTTCACCACTGTCTGCGGCTTGCCAGAATGAAAGAGCTAAAGCATCTTCAATTACAAATCAGTACAATGAATCTCAAACCCTCTATGACAAAAAAAAAAAAAGACCCAACATCAATGCTGCAGTGGAGCCCCCAACTGGAAGAATGAACATCTCCCAGTCCCAGAGCTGGCATAAGATGAAAAGTTTATGTACAGCAAGTGATACGAAAATGGATATAACTGACAAAAAACAATCAATCTACTCTCAGCATTTCATCTGCCACAGATTTATCATGAACATTTTGAAAGAACAAAACTGGAACATTTCTCACTTCAGCCATTTCTTCTCATTTCTTTCTCCAAATTTAAAGCCTGAAAAGAGATCGAATCCTCCTCGGAAAAGCTGGACAGTTCGGTAGGCACACTGGAGAGACAAGGAGAGGATAGAAAACCATGACAATGTAAGATTCCATACAATATCCTGATTATGTGATATATAGGTGCTGATGACTAACTTGTATGTATATCTGGCTTTGTAATGTTTTTGTCTTCTTGCTTTGGACTTAAACACCAACAAATGAACAAATGCAAAAACAAACAAACAAATAAACCATCAATTGTTCTAGTCGAGTGAAGATGTCTGTACTGAGAAAGGAATCACTCAGAAGCTGATCAGACACCAAATGGTTAAGTTCTTACAGCAGTGGTCAAAGGTCAGTCTATCAAAGTGTGAATGAAGCCAGCCACAGGTTCATTTCAGCACTAGCAGGTGCTGACTGCTGATTCTGATATCTCTTCAGTACTGAAGATGGCCACATGGTCAGCTGTGCAAGGTGTGGGTTAGCTCATCACAGGTAAATGATTACATTTATAGCAATGCTCCACAAGGTGTTTGTGTTGGGGTTTAACAGCACATCAGCACAATCAAGGCTGACTGAAGACAGGAGCAAGGAGAAAGAGGAGATGTTAGCCCTGGAATACTAAGAATGACATTCCATGGGAGACATCCCACCTCTGAAAGTTTTTCTGAACACAAGTCTGGCAAACAACAGATCAACTGTCTGACCTCCACAGATAGACAAACTGCCCCCTCCTCCCTCTTTGGGCCAAACTGACAGACATGCTAGCACAACCAACACTGGCCATGTAATATTTCGACAGGACAGAAGTGGACGAAGATGTGTGAGCTAAGCTGATGTTGTGTGGACAAACTGGGAGATGGAGCAACAGAGTCTCCTACTACAAAGTGGGACTACTGAGAGTTCCCCTAGTACAGTGAGGATGGGAACTAAGCATAAAGTGGGACAGGTCAATGATTTTCTTAATTTTGTACCCAGAGAGCTGCAGTCAGCTGTCAACAGCTACAGTGTTTTTTTAGTAAATAGTTTCTGAACTGTTTCTGTCAGTGAACTAGCAATTTCCTACCTTGTCTACAAATCCATCCGGCTCTTTATGGGTGATCTTGACCTTGTGAACTTGTTCTTCAGTCCTGAAATAAACAGACCAAAAAATGAAAAGAAGGATAGACAGAGAAGAGAAACACTGACCATTACCGAACGCTATAGTGGCCAGGCTATAGATCCCAGCTCAAACATCTCCACACTGGTCAGTTCATATCATAAACCCTGGATCAAACATCTCCACACTGGTCAGCCTACAGAGCCCAGTTCAAACATCTCCACACTGGTCAGTTCATACACCCCTGTTCAAATATCTTCACACTTGTCAGTCCATACACCTCAGCTCAAACAATGGTCAGCCTACAGACCCCAGTTCAAACATCTTCACACTGGTCAATTCATACACCTCAGCTCAATATCTTCACAATGGTCAGGTTACAGACCCCAGTTCAAACATCTTCAGACTGGTCAGCCTACAGACCTCAGTTCAAATATCTTCACACTGGTCAGTTCATATGCCTCAGCTCAAACATCTTCACAATGGTCAGCAGGACTTGATCGTAAACAAACTGCGATATCTGTGGCTATCTTCTAATTTCCCTCCTCCTCCCCCCCTCCCCTCTCGAACATTTTCATTCCCCTTAGCTTCCCTATCCACTATGAGTGTCCCCTCAACCCTGTCTGCTCCCCCCCCCCCTCAATAATAATAAAAAAAACCAACATCCTGATCATTCCCCAGCCCCACCCACAACCTCATAAGTTCAGACTCACCATATTGGATGCGGCAGGACATATGTCCCAATTGGCGGCATCTCCTTCTTGCTGGTGCTGGCTGATCTGCTGTCCTTGGCAGAAGCCATTGCTGCATCTTTCCCTGCATCTTTTGTGGTCCTGTACAGCATAAGACACAACATGTTCAACACATGGGCATAAAAAAATAAATGTGTCAGAGCCACAGCACAAGCAATAGAGAAAACACACACCTACGCAGGCATGCACACACCCGCAGGCACAGAAGGGATCCCACAAAGAAGTGAAACAATATGCTGCAGTTGAACAAAGGGACAAACTGAGTCAACATGAAAAACTTATCCATATATTACAAATCAGAACAGAAGAGTATGAATGGCAGAAGAAAGGAATGAATACCAAAGGAAGGAATGAAGGAAAAGGAAGGATGATAGACAGACAGAAAGAAAGAAAAAAAAAGAAAGTAAGAAAAAAAGAAAGAAAGAAAAAAAGAAAGAAAGAATGAATGAAAGAAAGAAAATAATCCTTACTTGAAATGTGATAATTCAGAAGGATCAGGAATTGTGTCAAATTTTCCCTCTCTAAAACCTTCCACTTTTTCCTTGATGTCTTTAGAATCTGCCAGAGCTCTTGTCTGTAATATAGAATGGGTAAACTGTTCTACGCAAGTCACTCTCTATGGCAACACCTTCACCTCCACCACTGACCTTTGTCATCTCATTTACTGACTTTACCTCATCTACTGTACTGGTGTTATCTCACCTACTGTGTATATCATACTTAGTGGTGACACTAAATACTTGATAGGGAAAAGGTAAGAGTGTTTTCTGTCTATTTCACTGTAAAGGGTGAGTCAGAGGTAACCGGGCGGTCTGAACATTTTTAGTCCCTACTGATAAAATTTATTGACACTTAGGTCATACACTATACAATGTACATGAAACAAAATTTAGAGAACAATTAGAGTAAGTGCTGTGTAGAATAATTAGTGTAAGTGCTCAAAATGCTAACCGCTGTCACATAATCGATTCATAGGGATAAAGAGTCTAAAAATTGCCATCCCGTAACTTACAATAAGCATACATTGACTGCAAAGTTACTTCTGACTCACTCTGAATTCTAGCGATGGAAGAGGGATTTCAGACTTCCCTTTCTCAAGAAATTCAGTTAAAAAAGCAGGCTTGGCCTTCAAGTGGGTGGGAGAGAGCACCCACTGCCCCCCCCCCCCCCCCCCCCCCCCCAAACCCCTCTATGGACAGAATTGACAGGGATCCTCACAGTCCCACCTGCAAAAAACCCTCGATCGCAGAGAGAGAGGAAGTCTGAAAATAATAGATGCCTAGATGCTCGGTGAGCTTTGACTGAATAATGGATATTGATGAAGATGTGGAGGATAATAATGATATCCTCTCACAAACTGAAGAAAAATTGATCATGGAGGAAGACAAAGGACCACCGGTGATGTAGAAACTTGCAAAAAATGATACATGTTTACTTTAGACAAAAGTTACCAGGAGAAAAGTTAAAAACTATTTCCGATAAGTATGAAACTCCTGCAAATTGTCAAAAAACCAAACCTCCTTGTATGAATGAGGAACTTCTCAAGTGCAACTGGCTCAACAAATTTGTCCACCCTATAAACTCCATTATGAAGGCTACAGCAGCCCTGGCCACAAGTTGTGAGAATGTCTATAATAATGCTCTCTCACAGATGAAGAACGCTGCCAGGGATGACACTGCTGTGCACAGTGGACACGACAAACAAAGTGATAGCATCAGTATATGATGCCCTTACATTGCTGGGCCAAGCCTAAATTGAACTACTGCAAAGGCGAAGGTCAGTTATCAACAATTTGCCCGAGGACATTAGTTCAATGTGCCATGCCAAAATTCTAGCAAACACAGAAAAACTGTTCGGTGAAGATATAAAGAAACTAATGGCGGATGCCAGAAAAATTTACCAGTCCTTCTTCAATAAAAGCAGATATATAACACTTTTTGTTCAAGAGCTGACCCTAAAAGACAAACTATACAGCCTTTTTTAGGTGCAGGAAGAGCCCCATTCAAGGGGCAGGGACATTCAAGCCATACCAGGGAAGAGCAAGAAACAATGCAACAAACACCATTATTAAGACAACCTGAGAAGGTGAGTGAATTTGAAAGTAAATTACCCAAAATAAATGCAGATTTAGAAGAAAAATTCAAAATTTTCAGAGGAAGAAAGGGCGGGGGGGGGGGGGGAAGAGACAAATTGCAAATACATGTATGAATATTGGACATAAATTAGTAAAGCCAAGAATGTCTTAACTTCTTTAATGTGAGGACTCACCACTAGAAAAAGAAGACGTGATGACTAAACAGTCATTCTGGTGAATCTTACAGAGTTAGCAATGACATGAAAGAAAAACAGATGATGCAATCAAAGAGTTGGAGAACAAAACCATTATTGCCAAATGTGAACATTCTGATGAAGAATTTTTTGTTTCCCCTGTCTTTATCTGGCTAAGAAAGATGGCAATATTAGACTGATACTCAATTTAAAGACTTAGCTGGTAGTACATCATCATTCTAAAAAAATGGGAACATTCAAAACAGCCCTTCCTTTAATAAGACAAGGCTGCAAGATGTGCTCTTTAGATTTAGAGAATGTGTATATTATACAGTACCTGTTCATGAAAGTTACCAGAATTATCTTAAAGGGGTGCCCGGGTGATGTTTTCACCCATAAAGGGTTAAATTATCAATTTTGGAATTAAGTGAACGGGACTGAACCACTGAATTTGCATAGTTGATTACATTTAGGTTGAGAATTAGAATAACAAGTGCCAAAGCTCAATTCTACCGATTTCAGTCTCAAAAATGCATTTGAATGTATATTTTGTATATATATGTATACACTGAATTTTCTCATATAATTTGTTTTTCTGTTAACTGACCATCACTAAAGTCTTAAAATCTCAGCCATTTAAAAATTGTCATATAGGCATCACATTTGGTACACTGACAGACTATTCATATTTTTAGGTAATAGGCTAGTCAGTTTGATGTTTTTCACCCTAAGACAGCAGAAATTGTTTATTCTTTTAAAGGGGTAGCGCAATCAATTCGTTGTGTCAAGTTTCTTTTTGGTTTTGTCTCAGATGAAATATTAAATGAAATATTACGGCTGTTGTAAACCCACTGACATACAAATTAGAAGCCAATGGCTTCTTCTGTTTTTCTGCCAATCTCAGAAATTACTAACATGCATTTTGGTTTTGTAATAAATTCAAAGAATATGAGCGTAAGGCTTACCCAAGGGAGGATCCAAAAAATATATAGTGCATGCTGAGAAACATAACAGAACAGTATAATTTCAATTAGAAATTTAGCGAGTCATAGGACTCTGTGTAGCCAGTTTTCCAGCTGTAATGTATAGGCTGTTACGGTACAGAAATATGGAACTCTGAAAACAAAAGCATTGAAATGAAATGCTGGAAATTTTGATGTACATATACACTGATAACAGAAAAAATAAAAATGGAACTGCAATGGTGGTGTGAAAATATATTCACTGCATACAATATAGTAGACACAAGTCATGAAGTCATGGAAAATCATGACTGTACCATCTTCACAGACACAAGTCTAGATAGATGGGTTACAAAAGAGAGAAAGGATTTAGCAATGGTACTTGGACAGAGGCGAAAGAAAAGTAAGGTCTAAACATTAAGGTACTAGAATTGAAATTGAACCCGTTCCAGTCATGAACTCTCACCCTATTATAAGTTACAGCCTAAAAATTACAAGAAAGATAATAAAACAAGTGGTAAAGCTCGATAAATATATAGGCCTACAGGATAGATTGGGATTAAAAGTGACCATTCACTGCTGAAGCTGAAAGCCCGTGAAAGGGAGCTGGCATGTCATCTGATGACTTAGTTCCAGCCAAAAGTCTCAAACTAAATCCCAAACAAAGGTTTCTTTTGTTTGCAATAGATGTAACTCATTATACAGAGTTCCTAATAAAAATGAAAATTACATGCGCCGACTCTCCATGATGTAAGCTTTTTCAGTCCTTTAGGATTGTAATTATTGATTAATGTTGAAGAAATTAACATGACTTCAGTCTTCAAGCGCTCACTCACTAATCAACGGCAGGCAACGTGAACTGCTCATAACCTGATGGCTGATCTCTCGACAGGGGTCAGTCTTCCAATCAAGTGTTCTGCTGGGAGTCAGCGCTACGTCTGATATCAACCGCTGTTATCGAGTGTGCGATCTGAATCCTGATATTTTTAATCTATGGCTTACCTGTGTAGAGTTGGCCTGAGGTGAGAGAAGTTGTCTACAACAGGCAGGTTTGGTCACTAACGCCGTCATGCTGCCCTGGGTGGAGAAAATTCTGCTGGCATTACTCAAAGGGGAGAAGATGAACGCTGAGTACAAATGTATCCCGTACCGGGACAAACTTCGCACGGTAGTCACAGTGGACATGGCAGATCGACTGTTAGCTAGACTGGCTGGGCTGGATCGCTCCACTCAAGTTAACACAATCAAGTTGGAAATTGTCCTTCGCTATCAATCGTTGGTTGTAGGCTACGGTTCTTAATGAGTGGAAATACGTTCAGTAAGTCCTTCGATGGTTCGATGGCTTCTCACGTTACCCTGTCTTTGCGTTTCAACCTCCTGCTGGTGGATATGTCATTGGTGTCCCAGCTATAATAAGGTAGCCTATTTATAACGGCCGCTGAAAGGAGAACGGGGTCACCGGGCATGCGCAATCAGTGAGGGGAATCACGGTGGCTGTCCAGGTTGAGGTCAGAGGCCAGAACGGACTGGACAAACGGTGGCTATAGCACACATGGATTTGTGTCCAGAAGGAGAAAAATCTATTCTTCAACTTGTATGTTATTGTTGGCCACAATTTTCAAAGCAAAAATGATTCTCGTAAGAAAATTGAAGCAGACAGAGCACGGTCATTGGGTTTTGTCTAAAAATAGAATGTTATTGGGGCAGTGATGATGAAATTAGGTCACGTCTTGCGTGTAAAAAGTGACGTAAGTGTTCAGTAGCAATCACGTAGTTATGTATGATCATTGTTGAGAACTTGTAGGTGCCTGCTAGAGCACAGCAGCTTGGTGTTTTGTTTTTTTTTTCTCAACAGTGATATAATGTAACTTTGCACGCATCCTGTACAGATCGTGGCGCGGCGTTTCTTTCTTTAGTGGAAGAATGGTCACCGTGAGGACAACAGGCGGTCACGAATAATAAAAGGTTACATAGAGGGAAACGTGGGATTTAGCAGTTATCTTTTTACCATTCAAGTTGGAACAACAAAAACAAAACAACGACAACAATCGGCCACGCGTGCCCACTGTATTTTCTATTTTCCCGGCTCTTTTTGAAAACAACGGTTTATGTCTATTTATTTTGAACATTTTAACACTTAGTAGGAAACGTAAACACATGTACATGTTAATGTGATAGTAAAGACGATGAAGGAGCAGTACAAGATAGATGATATCTTACCTATGTTAAATGATTAACTCCATATATGTATACAAAATTGTGTCAAAATCAGACATCGTCGGCAAGTTGTTACAAAGTGCTAGCTCATAAAATGGATGATGCTTTATTCTGTCCGTCAGTGGGTGGATCGCAGCACCGTTAGACAATTTAGTAAGAACATTGTCATCAAATCTTTACTAGTGTTTGTAGGATGATTGAAATTTGAAAAACGAAATCTATGTTTGTTTGTTTGTTTGTTTTTTTAAATTACTTTCCGTCATATATTAAGTTATCTGTTTTTAGATAAGCCAGTACAACTGCTGAAAATTGCATGCACTGAAGATAACCCATGCTTTTGAGACTAAAATCTTTCACTTAAAAACTAAAGTGATTTTAAATTTGTTTTCCGGAATGACGCATTTAAGGCACAATTTTATACTAAAACTGTGGACAGTGAAAATTATTTAAATCTTAAAATGCAGCATCTTACTCTAAACAAAGAACACACCTGGCAGACCTATTACTTGCCTTGACTAAACAATTGGGAAACCAAAAGAAGTAAATTTTAAAAATATAATATAAAAAAAAAAGTATTATTATGAATAGATCTACCTGATAATGATATCATATCAACCTCAGATACAAATTGTAGGGTTATGTTTCGATGACATGAAAGAATTATTTGTTGATGCTCTTTCAAAATTATACGAGTATCATGGGAAAGACCTAAATGTTTTGAAAGCCATCGCTGTTCCTCCAGATTATTACACCGCATCATGCACCAGCCATGATTCCTGGGAGTTCATTTCTGATGCAGCAGCCTCAACTTCAACGACTACGACGAAGCAAGTGCATGTTACACCACAGGACGTCGTCAGCAATTTTTGAGAGACACCTAGCCTGCGGGCCACGGACCACCAGTTGTGATGGATATCATTGAGCCAGAGGCCCTTCTTCCTGTGATCAACCAGATAATACAATATCATACTCGACTAGTATCAGAGACATCACAAATGTTGGCAACTTTGAAGCATCAATAAGCAGGTCAACCTCCAAGCCCTGCAGAGAGTAAGAATAGAAGTGCAACAGGAGAAAGAAGCTTCCTCAGCAACTGTGGAGTCGACAGCTCAGCAAAGGAACTGAAACCATGATAATATAAGTCATCAAAATAGTCAATACTGAAAGACAGGCAGATAATATTCTAGGAAATCTGTGATTGTAAGCTGGGGACAAGAAATTTGTAGTGAGAGACCTCCAGGACAAGGCTTCAGTGAAGTATAAATTAATTTTATACGCCAGTCATCAAGCGCTGCAATGAAATAATTCGGCTGCATAGCATCAGAAGCTTAGAATCATGAATCTCTGCAGTTAGTAGCATTGAGTGAAATGAGATTAAACATGACAGAATAAATTTGTCCAACACAGAATTTAATATCTGCATTTATTCATATTTTTCCAGCACCATTGTTGCAGTGGCAGGAACATTGCATAAGCAATTTTTTTTCCGTTCTATGTTTTAACAACAGCTACTTTGGGAAAACCTGGGTGGTTACTGGCTTCTCTTCCCATGCAGCGTGGAGATACGGCGTAGCCAAGATATTCACACGGTTGACATCGCCTTGTCCAATCTGTAATACAGCCTGTGGGTTTCCTCCCCTTATGCGGTCTGCTGAGGTTTCCTTAGATCCTGAGGGGTGTTAGCTTGGGGTCGGGCATATCATGAGAAAAGTGCCTTCGCAACCATAATAATATACTCCAAACTGCACACTGGCCTGTGAGCGTGGAGGGAAGCTGTGTGCTGGGGTCCCTGTGCCACTTTTATGCCCGGCTTTGGCTTTTTGGAAACGAAAACATAGAGCAATCCCAAATTTTTTGGTGATATCCCTTTCGAGGATCATTCATACCGACACCCTTTTTATTGCAGATCGAAGGGTGCTTGCCTCGTGCTTGCCTCTGTCTTTGAGTCAATGCCATTGCTTCTATTTTTTTACTTTTGAAAAGTGGGATTGAGATATTTCGAAGTCAATCACATATGCGGGGGAACATCGTTTCACTCGTGGGGGTGTTAATAGGGCGTGGACATTTGAACATAGTCAAAAGCTAATCATTCGTCAAGACCTGTCCATCACGCCCACAGCATGCACACAAATCTGCGTGAGAGTGACAATCCCTTGGTCATATGCCCGGTCTCAAAATACCTAATTGTTTGTGTGGACTTGTTTCTGCTTGTTTGCATTTGTGCATGCTAATCAATATATGAGCTTTTGTATGTTGTCTGTTATCGTCGTTATCGTTGTTATTATTCTTGTTGCTGTGTTTGTTGTTGTTGCTGCAGCTATCATCATTGCTGTTACTGATGATGATAAATCTTATCGGTGCTGCGTAATTATTGCTGCTGAATATTGTTGGTGATATTGATGGTATAATATACTGTTAAATGTTGTTGTTGTCAGTGTTTCACTGCTGCCGCTGTTGTAGTTGTTTTGTATTTGTAAGCTATCTGATGTTGGTTGTTGTAGCTATAGATATTGTTGTTTTTGAGTACTAATGTCAGCTGCGTCATAGTCTTGAGGCCCTTTTTTTAATTTATATATTTCTTATGATTCCCGAGTTATACGCAACTGAAAATGCCGTTGAATCGCTCCTTTCAGTCTCTGCATGTAAACAAATATATCTCTTCAAGAGATTGACTTATGTTGGTTGAGTATACGGTATATCTATCTAGGCTCACATGCGAAGTGATTTTTAAAACTGGATTCAAGCTTTATCTGAGCAAACATGGCCGTCTAAAAAATGTGAATGCCTTTATTCCTTTAAAAAAGAATATTAATTTGGGCAAAGAAGAAGAACAGCCAGCCAGGATAAACTGAACTGGGGAAAAGTTAGAAGAGCAGCATTGTTACATATAATTTAAACTCAAGTTATCTTGTAAATTATTTTTAAAAAAAGGTTTGGCAGAGAATTAGATAAACGCACTACAGGTGGATTTACGTCTCAATTAATCTCTCTTCCCTTCAGTTCGAACATTTCATCGCGAAACATAATAATCCTTTGACCATTGTGACTCAGAGTTTGCTTACAATCTATGATTACAATGTCACATATCTTTATTTTATACGGGCACACAAGCATAGTTTTTATAGAACAGCATACAAATAATTATTACACATTATGTTCATATACTAATACATCTGGGGAACTCTTCGTAGATGGTGGTTGTTTTATTACTTCTAAGGGTGGCAACTGTAACGACACACCAGACAGCTTCCGACAAGATGGCGTTCACATTTGCGGCGTTTTGCTACATTCTTGCCTTGATATTAACGGCTGTTTTAATATTTTTCGTAATCTTTCATGTAAGTCATGATATTTATTTGGGCACTACCGTCTCACAGCGGTCCCTCCGGCGACCTGGCACATATCGATTACTGTAAAATGAACTAGACCAACCCCTGGCCCTAACCTGCTGG
>JBCEWB010117894.1:0-11596 GCA_039654565.1 Peronia peronii
AGGCAGGGCTTTTAAGAGAAAACAAAAACCCAAAATCGCATTTTTTGAGCAAAATCGAAATTTCAGGAACCCCCCCCCCCTCCCTTAAAACATTTAAAACTGTATATCTCCACTGAAGTTTATAGATTGGGTGTTATGAAATAAATTATGAGGAAATGTATTGTTTGCCCAAATCAAGGATGTCTGAAAATCAACTGAATTTTTAAACTGATGAATATACAATTTATAAGTGTTTGGAATGTATATACTTACTTTTTTTTTATACGTTCAGACTCTTAAAATAGGTTGCAGGTTCAAACCTTAATGTTCTGATACATGATGGAAATTGAATATGGGTGGGAGAAAATGTGTATTCGTAACTGAAGTATAAATCCACATTATATCTTGGGTTGCAATGGGAACAAGACTTCAATCAGACTTTCACTGTTGTTGATTAGAGAGAGATATTGCGATTGCAATTAATTGAGCCTGTGTAATGTTGTTGTCCTGCATTTGTCTTATTGTAGGACTATAATAACGCACCATGACATCACTGTTATTGAGTGATAAGCGAGAAGTGAGGTATTTTGTGGTTCTGAGGGGCACGACTGACTCCAGCCGACCGATACTCGAAATAACTATGATGGTGGAAATTGATACAACTGATGAAAACAGAACACAGAACGGCAAATGCATAGATGACTTTGAATAAAACATAAATAAATTTAAAAACATAACAATGACGCATGTAATAAAACAACTACTACATATATTTTAAAAATTATTTTTTACGAGATGCAGTAGTTGATCTGAGTTGTCTTATCTGTGTATGTACACTATATCTTATATTTGGCGTGGGAGGGATGTCATAGGGCCATGATTTCTTTTGCTCATGCAATCTCTCAATATGAATGAAAATAAACGAAAGAGAATAAGTAAAAATCAAATTTAATCTCTCGAGTTTTATTTGTCCACACTACAAGATCCGTTTGATTGTATATCTGTAAAACTTCATTGAACTGGTTCAGTCTGAAAGTGGGTACATTTTTGTCTGGGCGGTATCATGAACAATTACTAATCTCTTTAGACAACTGTGCGTGGGGGACAAACGCTTGGAATAGTGAAGACGCTGCTGTCTGCGACAGAAGATGCAGGATTAACAAAGATCGACACATCGACAGTGCTGGAAACTGTAAAAAGAAACATTGATAAAGCAATTATATTGTTTCTCGATTAAAAAAGATATGTCTCAGATGGTACTGATAGGAACAATTATCATGATGATTAATTCTTTGTACAATATCTTTCGATACATCCTAAATGTTATCTGTTCAACTTCATTCATTCAATCAATCATTCACTCATTCAATCATTCATGTTGATTCATTCATTCATCCATTTATTTATTTATTTATTTATTCATTCATTCACTCACTCATTTTTTTTTTTAATTTCAGCTGTTAAGCAATTTATTTTTTTATTAACCTTTTCATTTATTGAGATATATCTCTCTATACTGGAACCAAAAAAAAAAAGAAAAAAAAGAAAAAAAGATGACCAGATAATCAAAATGCTTCCAGATATACAATTTAGACCAACATCCTGTAAAGACAATTATGAGTGATGAGAATAAAGACAATGTCCTAGAAACTCACCGGGCAACTTAATCTGAGCAAGAACAGGATAGCGTGGACCGCTTGTTGCCTGAGTCAGAGAATACCTCACACGAGCGCCACTCACAGAAAATTCCCAAGTCTCTGCATCCACTGCATTGCCAATGACGTACGCTCCCAAGTACACAGCACCAGCTAAAAGTTTAAAATCACGTTGGATTATTTGGAGGTTTGAAATTCTCAACTTATACAGATTTTCCAAAAAGATGAGCAATAAGAAAACAACAATGGACAAACTCAAAAGCAATGGCATTTTACAATAGCGCCAAGAGAGACCATCACATCCATTACCAAACCATTTAAACAATGAGAATTAAGGAACCATTCTTTTCGAATGTTCAAACATTTGTGATAAAAATTTCGTCAAAGATTCATAGCACATTCGACAAAGTAGGCATCCATTAATTATGACTATCTATGTAAGCTTTCAGATACACTGAAATCTTTTCTTTTGAGATCTAAGCACTTAAATTGATACTAATGATATCATCACTGCCTTAATTATTGTAACTCACCTGGCAGGCATTGGGCAACAAGCTCTGCTGGTAAGATATCGTAGGAAACACAAGCCCCAGTTGCATCAGTTTCGTACGCTTTAGCCTGGTTGAACACATAGTGTAAAATTGCTTTATTCTATATGTAGATGATGCACCATGCATTTTTTATGCCTTTAGAATAGATGCATACACGATAACGTATGTGGCTCATATCTTGATCGTGTTATTGTTTTCTTTTGTTCTCTCTTATATGAAACACGCCAGCCATGGTCGTCTTCTCTATTTACCCTCCCCCCTCCTCCACCCCACCTTTTACTAGAGAACAGTCTGCAACATTCGTTGAGAACTTTTTCTTAAACATGGAATATAACCTAACAGATGGAACAATAGAACGCGCACTTTCATGTTGATACTTTAGCTGGTTTAGTTTATCGTCACTGAACAAAAACTTATCTGCTATTAAATTCGTCTCATCTCTCTCTGTCTCTCTCCCTCTCTCTCTCTAACTCACTCTCTCGCTCTGTCTCCTTCTCTCTCTCTCTCTTTAGTCTCTCAGTTACATATATCATATATATGCATTTAAATTTGATTTGATTAGAGTTAGCATTCCTGTTTTTTTTTTTTCATAGACAACCCAGCTTATCCCGATTATTTTCCTATAAAAGGCGGTTAGAGGAGCAGGGGTCCATAACATGTGCTCGACCTTTGACGCATGTGTGGCCGAACATACGTGATATGCAGTAGAAAGGCCATAAAAATGTTCAAGGCGGTTTCATTATTCAATACTTTTCAGCCTGTTGTTATTTATTACAAAGCAACGTCACTTCGCTTTAATCTCAAATGAATAGATAGAGTAACTAAAAGAAATATCTTTAACATGTTATTTTGTTTTCGATCTGCGCAACTCTTCCTCGTGTCACTGAATTTTTCCTTACTTTTTAAAAAAAAATATATATATATAACAAATAACGCTCTTGCCAAAGCGAGTGATTGTCTCGTGCGAGCCTCATAATGTACATCATTCATGATATAAATATATGTCTATAGCGTAAAAGTTTGCGAGGACGTACAATGAAATGATTCAACGTGAATGAATAGTGCTAGTATACTGTGATACTCACGTTGGCCAAGTCTTGTACAACAGTGCGGTTTTCGCTGAGACTGGCGAGGCGGTTCAGGGTGAAATCAATGGAAATGTTTGCGCCAATCTGTAGAGAATTCAAAGGAAATTAAAACAGAT
Organism: Peronia peronii; assembly: GCA_039654565.1. Lineage (NCBI taxonomy): Eukaryota > Metazoa > Mollusca > Gastropoda > Systellommatophora > Onchidiidae > Peronia > Peronia peronii. The sequence continues at coordinate 3,390 of JBCEWB010117894.1, forward strand.
CAAATGCAAATCAGTGACGTTCTTTTGTTTATAACATGGCCACGATATCATGAATGAACAACTGTAATTCTTATATGCCAAAATGACGGAGCCAAAGGTATTGAAAAGTTGATACGTCTACCTCTATGAGCAATAAACTGCTTGTTAAATCCTTTGTCCAATAGCATCGACTCGATCTGAGTAATGATGTCCAAAAGATGTTTCAGTGACCTTTGTACAACACTCTGTGTTTGTTTGTTTATTTATTGTTTATGAGTCATCTATTTAAAATTTGTTTATTTATTTATCTTTCTAGCTATTTCTTTATTTATATGAAAAATAAACATTAAAAGATCTTATGATCGACATCAAAATCAGATAATGATGAACAGGTAATACACCAAATCTTTACATCTTTAAAAAGGGATTTAGGCGGAAAGACTGTTGAATTTTCAAAACAAAATATAATGTATAGTGTTACGTTTAGAGGAGTGAGCTCTCATAAAATCTGTGGAGTTGGTTCACTCGATAATCGAAAGCGCAGGTCTTTTTGCCAGTAGGTAGTCGCTACTAAAGTGTCTGGGATGATGTCACCTTTAGTCTCAATAAATGAACCTGTAAATCAACTGACAAACTTACGTCAAACACTAAGTCATACGACTGGAATGATACTTGATCAGGCAAGCAAACAGTTGTGGGATCTGGAGCACAGAAAACCAGAGGCAGGAAAACAGCGAGAACGGCGAGGAAATTCATGATGGCTGAAGTGTGATCACAGTGACGATCTGTACAGTTTAGAGATAATTCGACGTATTTATATAGGTGGCTGCTGGTTTCTATGACAAAGGATTTTGTGTTTGCCCTGGCACTTGAGATAATAATAGGTTCCAAAGTCTGAACAAAGATTGAACCTTGATAAAATGATGAAAAACTTAATTCTTTGCATTGTTGGGTATTAGTAGGCGTGGGAGTAAGAATCAGCTCAGAATTTCCACATTTACATTTTTAAACAGTATTCAGTTCGTTCAAGCGCTGACTCAGATAACATGAACTTGTCGCGTGATCATGGACATACGTCACTTATGTGTACAATATATTACCCTCTACTTAGGAGAAAAGGAAAGGTTCATGAATCAGAACTTAAGACAAGCACAGGCTGCTTGACGGGTATCTATCTTTCTGAACCGATTCTAACCAAACTTGGCACACATCATGTTCACAACAAACCTAAAAAACGTACCTATGGGGGTCCCATTCTGTTGGTAAGTTTCAGAGAACAATGCGTTTTTAGTATGAAAAATGGCGAAATTTGAAATTTTGCTACATGGCATTTTCAAAAATTTCTAGAAAATTTTCTATTACATACAAAGGGCTGAAAATACGTACCTTTTTAGATATTATGTCAATAAAAGACGTTCACAAAGTTTCATCCAGTTTTGTTAAAATATAGTCCACAACTAAGCTCTGAAATAGCAGAAAGAAAGGAAAGTTTTACTATTTATAGGACGTGGAAGTTCATTCTAGAGTACCTGGTCCTGATAATCTGCATGATCAGCAGTTGTTTTCGCCTCATAGTGGTCATCCAATGTCCATCCATGGCACTGGAGTTCATGATTTTTGCTATCTGAGATCATATTCAAGTGTTTTATGCACTCTTTGCCTACATATAATCAAATAGTGATGATCTGCCACTGCATGTAGCAGCCAGATAGAGCCAAATCCTGGTTGACAGTAGACTAGGTCTAACGTTGAATGACCATTGGTCAAACACTTAGAATGGACATATCCATTTTATGGTACAATTTTTATACGCAGAAAAGGCAGGCCTTTTAGGAGAAAACAAAAACCCCAAATCGCATTTTTTTAGCAAAATCCAGATTTCAGGACCCGCCCCTTAAACAAGGGAATTAGTGACTGGCTAACATTACTTTACATAGTTTTGCTTTGTTTTTAAACTTCCCACCTTATGTTAAAGACCAGCAGATAGTATTGCCATTTTCATTTATTGCTCACTACCGATATCTTTTTCTTTTGTTTTTTCCTTCATCCACTTGTGCCAAAATCAAGGAATTTGTTCAGTGTAAGTTACTCCCGGCAACAGGGAAAGACAGATCTCTCGGTTTTTATCCTCACCCCCCCCCCCCCCCTCCCTCCCCACTCCTATTCCTTTTTAAATAAAATGTTTGTGAAAACATTCAATTTAGTGGGTAATTTTATTTGACAGTCTCCCGTTGGATTTATATTACCTGGCTCGAGAGTCAGATTTTAATCTTGCGTCTAATTCAGGTGTTTTGCTCCATGTGTCATTGCATTTTATCTTATTCATATCTACGTCTTTTTTTCACCTAAACCTCGTTAATATATCTCCGCTTAACAAACATGACTATGGAACTTTGCTTGCATTTCTCTTTATGTTTGTCATACTCCAGTGTAAAGATATTATTTTACAAATTGAGTAAGAAAAACTGAACCTTTAAGCAAGAAGACCTGCATTGCAAACATAATTTAATAACAACGAACTTTTTCTTATAGGTCAATCTGTTATCCTAGACAAAAATAAAACCCCGAAAAATTTCATGTTGCATCAAGGTTGAGATAAAAAAAAAAGAGAAAGAGAAAAAAAAAAAACCGACAGTTCCATTTCCTATCTTCTTCAGTACAAGTTTTTTCTTTCTTTTAGTATTTGTTTTCAGTCATTCAGTTTCTTATCTGAACGCTTTATATCTATACATTTTGAAGAACAATTTTAAAAAAATAAATAATAGAGACTATTACTTCAGAAAAACTCACCTTTCATCAGACAGTAGTAGTTTTCACGTTTCTTTGAAGTGAAAGTGAAGTGAAACACTCGCATGCAGTTAAAAAAAAAAAAAGAAATTTGCAAGAAATCGGATAGATCTATCTTTTACAGAAAGGGAGGGGGAGGGAGAGGGCAGCTGGCATTTCAGATAGAAAATGCCTAGATCATGCTAGTAATAGTAGAAAGAAATGTTGTCTTGTTTAAGAAAAATGGTAGCCGAACTTTATTTTGTGCAGTGTTAGAGATATAACAATAATTAAACTGTTGTGACATAGTGCTGTAATTTTACGGTCGGCAGCACTGAAAGTGCTTTGCTGCGAATCACTACAGGTTTTATGTGGAATTCTGTCGGTTCTGACATATAAATTAATTAGGACAGCGAAAATCTTAAGCTGAAAGAAAAGCTTTTTAAGCCATCAAACTATGTACCAGCCTCTGAGGTATACGGCCCCGTGCTGTTTGCATTAGTAGCTCTCTAAAATGAAGTCTATTTTAATTTTTCTCTTAATATAACTCAACTCCGCACATGCACATACTATCATTAGTAACTAGAGCTACATCCGAGACATTAAAAAAATATTATTTACACCGAAAAGACAAGACAACTGGAGTATTATGAAAGAAACTATAAGGGAACACACTTCTTAATGTCATGAATGCATAATTGTCAGACACATCATTTGAAGTGTTTCTAATCTATATCGAGTCGGTTTTTTTCCTAATAAAATCAGTCTTAGAATATGTTGTGTGTCCAAAGTCCATAATCCCCTATAAGTGAATTTGGGCAGGAAAATAATTAATGTTGCATTTTCCTAACTGAAAAGTAAAAATCCAGCTTAACTCAGGGTTGACAATGGATGGAAAATTTAAATTCAGAGCGTCACTGCTGTTGCTATTGTAATTGCAATCAATATCCAGTCTGTACTTAAAGTGCTTGCCATGGATGGTACCTATACAATGATTGAAGCATTATTCTCGATGAATCACGAGAGAGAATTGCGATTTTGTAGTTTCGTGAAGGTCAAAGTTATGTATAACCGATTAGTATTATTGTGGTGGACAATCGCGTATCTCTAGTTCCCTAGAGAACAAAAGCATAGCGTCATTGCATCCAATAATATAAAGAATACAGACAATATTGTCTATGAATATTATAAATATTACATTATATATAATTGCATCATATAATTCAATTATACAAGTCACACAAACAGTAATATATTTCTTCTGCTTCGTCACTTTTCAAAATGGTGCAGTTGTTGATCTTAGGATGTTGTTTGGTGTAAGTGTATTTATCGATGTATTTGGGGAGAGCGGAGGGGAGGGGAGGAGAAGAGGGGGTAAGAGAGGGACTACATGATCGTGATTTCTGTCAGTCATGCAGACTGACCATCTAAAAATAAAAGTAAAACAAACAAAAACACAAACAAAAACAAAAACAAACAAAACAAAACAAAACAAAGAAAAAAAAAAGAAAAAGAAAGAAAGATCAAAATTCATCCTTAAGCTTTATTTGTCTACAAGAACATGTAATTTAACTTTACCCATAAAGTCCAATGACTCTTAGAAGTGGATCCTGCATATAAAGGGCTTCCTGTCTAGGCAATATAATGAAGAGTATTTATCTCTTTAGACGACAGTGCCTGGAGAGTATATGCTTGGAAAATATGCTGCTATCTGCGATGGTAGTTGTAGCATTAACGTAGACTGACATGTCAAGAACGCTTCTATCTGTAAAAAGAAACAGTGATGAAACCATCATTTGTCAGTTGAACATAATACAAAAGGCACGGTGTGTCACGTGCTAGTGATAGAAAAAGTAATCATGATTAATATTTTTAGTACCCACATTTTTGACTGTATCTATCTGTCACCTTATCATATTCATTCATTCATTCAATCATTCATCACCCATCCATTTATTTATTTATTTAGTCATTTGTTTATTCATACATGTGTCAGTCATCAGTGAGTCATTCACTCATTCATTCATTCATCCATTTATTCATTCATTTATCCAGTAATTAATTCTGCAACTCTTCGGTGATTATTCTTTTTTTAATTTTAATTTTTCATATCATTAGAAACTAGTTATGCATCCTTAAGGCATAATCTCTAAAGCATGAAAAGAAAGTATGATCAGTTTCTTAAAATGTCTCCACATATACAGCGTAGACACTTTATGGCAATTCTGTAATCCCAAAACATAAAATCAGGGACGCCTTTTTTTTTTTTTGGATGGAATCTACTTTAAACAATTTGTAATAAGACCTTAGTGTATCTCAGGAGGCTAAAGAATTGAGCTCTCTTGACAGTTTCGTATCCCTTTCAACAAATCAATAATTCTCGTCCAATTTGACTAATCGCAAAATAATTCGATTATGTTCAAACATTTATGTCATTTATGAAAACTTTTCCTTGTTGTTTTGATCAATGAAAATGTGTGTTTGTTCGATAATCTGTTTTTGCACCACAATAAAGAGAAATATTGAACAGGAGTCCATCGTATATCTTGAGATGAGTGTGATCAAAATGTCTGTATATTCATTTTGTAGAAATGTCTTTGAAAAACACGAAGACTATCAACCGATATTAAGATATTTGATAAAATGAAATAAAAATATACATAAATGGGTGAATACATAAATGGAAATGGAATATGAAAAAAAATGAAAGTATATAAATAAATAAGAAATAAAAATAAAGAAAAAAATATACAGAAAAACAATTAAAAATAAAAATTTCCAAATTTTCGAACCCAGTTGGTTCTCCTTCAGGGGTGATAAAGGAAAAAAAACAACATTCCCCTCTAGCTATGAGGAGTGTTCGCTTATATGTCTGTAATGTTCATGGTGATTATGGCATAGTGAATATGACCCCAGATATGATGCTGAACTTTTCAATGATGGTTTTCTTATCCTGTTGTTGTTTAATGTTATTGTTTGCTGGATGGTGGCTTTGTTTGGTGTTTGTGTGTGCGTGTTTGTGTGTGTGTGTTTGTGTGTGTGTGTGTGCTTCTGTGTCATCTTATCCGTTTGGTTGATCATTTTTCACAGTGTTGTGTTTATATTTTCAGTTGACAGTGTTGCGATTATATACAGAAGATGCTGGGTATGAAGAAAGTATCGTAGGAACTCACCGAGGATCTGCGTTACAAAAGGATAGTGTAGACCGCTGGTTTCATCGCTCACAGAATATCTCACGAAAGCGCTGCCTTCTGTAGATACCCAACTCTGAGTATTCACGCTATTGGCACCACTGCCAGCTTGGTACGATCCAGGAAAGTTGCGCCAGCTAGGAGTTTAAACATCATGATGGGTCATCGCAGGTTTGAAATTCTCATCTAAAAAAAAATGTTCCAAAAGCATCAACAGCAAAACAACAAAGCAAAAATGGTTAAAACTGAAAAGCAAGGATATCAACTGTGTGAACTAGGGAACCATTCTTTCTAAATGTGCAAATATTTGTGATAAGCATTCCCTCAGGGTCTCACAACATGTTGATAGGATATTGATATCTTATGATTATCTGTGCATATTTTCAGATGACAAGAAAAGAACCAGGCACCTCTATGACGATATGATCAATTACGTTAATACAGAGAACAAAATTATTGTTAACAAAACAGTTTTAATTCAAGCTGTGAAATATTTCTTGAATGTTTATCTCTGACTGACACATTGTCTCACTTGATGCAAAGAAAGTATGATCTGATGTACATGTAACCTTATAACAAAAACAGTTTCATTTACTTCAATTAACAGTAGTATAACTTTTATACATCTAACAATAATAATTTATGAGTGATACTACAGAATGTGATGTCCTTACTGTGCCATCACTAGTACGGCACGTCCTCCCTAAAGACAAATGTTTGCTCATGCTGAAGAAAGGCTTTCATATCTGTCTCAATAGTTAGGCACCTTAAGTGAATAATCATGCCTCATTATGTAAAAAATGCTATAATCATTCCAATTCACCTGGCAGGCAATGGTTCACAAGCTCAGCCAGCGGGATAACGTAGGAAAGATAAACTTCAGACAAAATATCAGTGACGTATTCCTTCGCCTTGTTGAATAAAACATAGAGTTTATTTTGCCTGATCCTGCAATGTACTTTCTCTTGTTTCTCCTCACTTCACGTACTGTTCGCTTCCAGCACTAAAACTTATCAAAACGATAATGGCGCTAATATACTTTGATACTTACGTTAGCCAAATCTTGTACAATGGTCATGTTATCGCTGAGACTGGCAAGGCGGTTTAGGGTGAAATCAATAGAAACGTTTGAGCCTACCTGTAGGGAATTCAAGGGAAAAAACACATGAGACCAATGCAAACTGGTTTTATTTGTTATCAGAATCTGATATTTATACTTCATTCAAAAATAAACCGTTCCTTGAATCCCTAACAAAGTCGCATTGACACGATCTAAGCATATTTCAGTGCTCTTCATAGATTAACGTATATTGCGTTATTTATCTATCAATCAATGAATTAAGTGAGTACGTTGATTAAGTTAGTTCGTTAATTAGGTAATTACTTAAACATTCATTCATTCATTCATTCATTCATTCATTCAGTCAGTCAGTCAGTCATTTAGACATGTATTTATTAATATATTTGTTTTCATACGAAATGTATGTAAAAATCTGTAAAAGTGTAAAAAGAAAAATGTTTAAGCTGTTAAAGGAATCTTCGATATTAAGAATTTCAAGCAAAGACATGTCAATTCTTCATCTGAAAAGATAAAATTGTATGTTAGTAAAAGAGCTCAGCATAAGATATGTTCGAAAAGTAAGCTTTTCATTAACCTGTGGAGTTGGTCAAAGTAACACAAGACAGTGGCGGGCAATGTCTTTTGGGTAACACTAAACGCCGGCTCTGATCTTTGGGGCCTTGGCATGATGCTTACTTACTGATTTTAAATGACAGCATAACAAAATCAGAAAAAAAATTAGACGACAAGTACATTGATTGATCTTAAAAGGGTGAAAAATCTCCACTGTCTTCGCTGTTAAACTTTGGAAGGCCAGACGAGGAAATTAGGTCGGATTGATCATACTTGTGAACCCTAAGGAACAGCTCGTTTAAGTGCTGGCTTAGGTAGCACCGTTATGGACTTTCATGGATCCTTCCTGTGATAATGGACATCTTTATTAATAGTTGCACTGTAGCAACAATGCAGAACAATGTGAAAAATGTATGTTACAATGTTAGTTTAAGCTCCTTCTGAAGAAATTATCTCTATGTCGATCACTTACAGTCCATCTGTTTATCTCTATATCTCTCTCTGTCCATTCATCCATCCATTCATGAATCAATCTATCCATCATCCATCCCTCCATCCATTCATCCATCCGTCCATCCGTCCATCCATCCATCCATCCATCCATCCATCCATCCATCCATCCATCCATCCATCCATCC
>JBCEWB010117905.1:0-11596 GCA_039654565.1 Peronia peronii
CATTGTGTCACTCTGAAGCCAAGGAGGAGTCTCTATAGTCAAAACAAACACCCTGAGGTTTAAGCAGTGGCGCCAGCAATGCAGACTGACAAGCCGGCAAGGGGCGCCACAGAGCATTGCAGCCCTTAGGCTGGGTCGCAGTTCTAGAGTTAATATAGCTGTCTATCAGTGTCAGTCATTCATCAACCATATGATTTTTTTTCCTCCTACATTTCTTTATGTTTGCTGGTGACAGGATACCATCTTTGGATTTTGTTAATCTCATGTTAATCCTATTCAAGGAACAAGTCATTAATAAACTTGATCAGATCACTGATATTCACTGAACATTTCTCCTGTCAAACAGTTCATGTCATGCACTGCTCTTGAGAATGATATCTGCTAAGAATTAAATCACCAACAAACATGAGCTTGTGACATTGTGACAAATTGATTCATTTCAAGACTGTTTCTTCATTTCTCCACTCCACAAAAATGATGTAATAGTAAATACATGTAACTGGTAATAAAAAAAAAATCTTACCTTTCCCTAAAAATTCTTGTATTTCCAAACATTGACTCGAGTGATTGAGGTTATATTACATGTAATCAGCTCTGCTCCATGTCTACATACATTCACACATGTTGAAGACAACTGCATGTATGTTGATTGGATTGAAAGACAATAAATTTTTCTAATTTTTCTTTTTTATCTTTTTGCCTTTTTAAAACAATTGTCTGCAGATTGTCAGTTTCATATATAATTTAACAGCGTCACCTTTTATGTAGTTTATGGGAGGGAACACCATGAAATTCAATTTCATTCTGATGCTCAAAAAGTTCAGTCAATTCCACATACATGTACATGTACATGCATTAGTTTTGCCTCAGATATATTTAATAATAATGTTACTAATTTTCATGGAAATCTATACTTTGTCTGCACCCCCTTGTCTTGTCTTTTGTTGCATTGCACATATCACCTTGCACTGGATATCCTTTTATCCTGTACTCAGTGGTGGACACGTAGATGTGGACAACAGGCATTGACTGGTGGCAGCGGTTTCACCAGTTACATGTAATTTAAAACGTTCCTAATGAAGATATGTAGACCCTTTATGGTTAAACTTATCTTTCTAGAACTTAATTAAATATCAGATAGAACTTCTTATCATGCCAGCTGCAGTTTGTACTGACACTTCAGGTTACAAACTTATCATTTCCCGATTCTATAAAACTTTTTGAAATATTGAGATGTACTTGAAGCTACATTTGAGAAAAAGAACGCTTAATTTATTCTCATTTGACAACAGTTCACCACCCCATTAATTTCTCCAAAGCACTCACGACAATTACTGATCTACTTATCCACTTGACCAAGAAACAGCAACACAACAACAACAATAAATAAAAATGAAGATTGAAATGATGACCAATGAAACATATTTACTGCTAATGGCACTTGACAATACATGAGTGAAGATCCACAGTTGTGTATTTAGGAGGAAAAAACACAAAAAACTGTTACTGTCATTGAAATCTGACATAAGAAAAGAATTCAGTTCTATAGAGCTTTTGAAAAACACAAAGTACATGTACATGTAACTAGAGCAATTGTCTTGCAGCCAGTCATGAGTCATAATTTGCTGGACACAAACAGACAAATAAATGGTTGAATGTGATGAAATTTCTTTAATATCGAGGTTTTTACATTGCAAAAATTAAAAGAACGTCGTCCCTGAATAATAATATATTGTTCTTAAGGGCAGATTATCAGTATATAAAGATGTTGTGAGGTCAATATTATAAAGACTTCTGTGTTAAACTGTTCATTTTTGGCCAGTGTCTCCTGTTTGCAATATCTCTAACTACACTTCAAACAAGCTCAAAACTGTTTTCACCACATGACAGTGTATAAACTAAGGTTTCACATGACAGAAATAACTCTGGTGGAAAAAGACATACAACTCAATTTGACTGGCTGAAAGACAACTGCTTTTACCTAAACAATATCTGGAGAGTCTGAATTTTGCACGTATGACAAATGTGCTCATGCTTTGAAAAAGTGCATGTATCACTAATGCTTATCAAATTAAACTGTCTTTTTTTTTTTTTTTTTGTCGCACTGAAGTTCTCCACATGACTATAAAATATCCATTTAGTGATCAGCTTTCATAACTACAACAAAGGATTCCCCAAATGACTCACAAATTCAAAGTTTGTAAAAAAATATTTGTTTTCCTACCTTCTTACGGACATATAGGATGCTGAGAATCATTATCTACAATCAAACATTCTGAATGTATAAACTTCATGGACACAGCTAGAATATGTATCCATGTGGGAGCTCTTTTGCCATTAAACAAATTGTGTTGCATGAAATAAAATATGCAAGCCATTTTATCACCATATGTACATGTAAAAGTTGCTATATGACGTTTATAACACTCGAGGTTGAAGTGAAATCTCGTTGCATGGTCAAAACCACTCTAACCCTGTCCAATGACTAAGAGAACAGACAAAAGATCTGAGGGCCAAGCGTGGAATAGTAGTGTGTGTCTGTATCAATGCAGTCAGTCATGTCAGTTGTACTGACTGGGTGTGTGTCGCGGGCTCGCCAGCGCACACAAGGAGGAACTGCTGTGTGGGTGTGTGTTTGTGTATCCCCGTCAACGCGAGACAGCTGAAGAGAGTAAAGCACCTTCACTTCAAAGGCTACAATGTGTCATAATCAGGTGTCTCTCTCTGCCTGCCTGGCTTTTTTTTTTTTTTGTCTTCACAGTTTACTGCCAACGTGGGTCATTTGGAGTTGACTTTAAGCGGAATCACCTCTGAAGGTGTTGATAATATCTGACACAAGACTAATGAACTACAACGGGAAGAAAACGTGACTGCCGGAACAGGTTGACTTTAACCGAGAATTGACTTTAAGCGAGTTGACTTCTCATGGGCTCCACTGTATAAGATATAAATATTCTTTTCATCTATAAGACTGAATGCACTAGATACAAATAAGAAGATAAACCACATCAATGTGAAATGATGGAAAGTTGAGAATTTTCTGTTTACTGACCAATTTATGTAGAAAACAAAAAAATAAAAAAAAAAGCTTCTGAAATATACCTTCATCAAATCTATCAATGATGCAGATACACACTGTTTTCATCAGTGACTGGTGAGACCACATATGAGATACAGATAACAAGAGAAATATGAAATGCGAAGCTGGATTGTGATTATTGACAAATTTTTGTAGAAAATGGAAGAACATAAAACTTAAGTTCCTGAAACATGGAAGCAACTCTGCTTCAAATCTGTCATTGATGTAGACGCACACTGTTTCTGGCAGTGAGAATACAAAAGAGACAGAAATAAAAAGAGAACTGTGAACTGCAAAGCTGGAAAGTTGTGAATTTTGTGATTACTGACAAAATAAAGTTTCTGAGTCACTGAAGCATCTCTGCATCAAATTTGTCAATGACATCAATACTAAATATTTTCATCAGTGAGACTACATATGACATACAAATAAGGAGAAAAATATGCAAAGCTGAAAAGTTGAAAACTCAGTGATAACTGACAAAGTTATGTTGGAAATGGGATAATATAAAACTAAAGTTTCTGAAACATCCCCATATCGAATCTGTCACATGGTGCACACAAGGCAACTATCAGCGACAAATACATGCACATGTTGGGTGTATTTCTTTGAACTCATAACACACTTGCACATCTTGGGTCAAAGTTCATCTCAGGGAGGTTTTTTGAAAATGCTTGGCTAAGAAAAAGATAGTTTTGTATTTACAACTCTACTTACAACTCTCAAGTGTGGAACTCGCTTTGCAACAAAGGGGAAATTTTAATGCAAATATAATACAAATGCATACAGATGGACAACAAGTGAAACAGTCAAGGGTTTATGCTGAACTGGCCATCTGCAGAGAAAACAATTATCCAGCCACACAAGGAATAAGAGTTTCTGAAATAAATTTTTTTAAATCCTTGAAAATAAAAGAAAGAAAACGTTTAAAAAAAAACAAAACAAAAAACACATCTAATATTTTGAGTGCAGATTTTAACTGTGTGTTAGACTTGTACATAGCTGTCCTGAGCTGATAGATCTATGCATACACATGCTCATCTTACTACTAAAGTTCAAATGTGGAATGGAAATTAGCGCATTCCACCATATTTACAAAGCTAGTCTTATGCTGACCATACCTTTATTGTGCTACAAAAGGAAGGGAAAGACAAACAAAAATATACCTTAATCTGTTTCATAGGTACCAAATCAGAAGATTAATCTAAAACTTCAATTCTCTTGAAATTTTGATCCAATTACCTGTACATATTATTTCCACTCCTTCTGTATATATGTATATATATAAAAAATAGCCAATCATTTACAATACCAGTATGCCTTAATGCAATAATTTTTTAACTTTTACTATGTGCCAGGCCACAGGAGAAGATTTCACTTCAGTATCACACCCAAGATCACTGAGGCAAATTATTTTATTTTTATAATGGTTTAAAACTCACTTTTCTTCTTGGAACTAGACCGTCTTGCCTTTTTGAAACAGGTTATATTTGTAGAGTGACTGGCACACTGATTTGTAAAGAATTTAATTTGAAACATTTGAACTTGGCACACTGCACTTGGAAAAGAACTGATTCTTCTGCTTTCAATGAAGCAATTTATCTGACACATACACAATATTTTACACAGTATCCTGTGACAATATATATTTTTTTTTTAAAACGTGAAATTTCAACCAAACAAAAAAAAAGTAGTACAGAAATATCCACTGTCCAACAGGCAAATATAACAACAACAATGATCTCACAAATTCATATAACACGGACATAACAAGATTTAAATAAACAACAAGTATATACATTGTTTATACATAAAACTTTTTTTTTCCCCTATAATGGCAAAGATCAAATTTTGTTGTTGCTATTTAATGGCAGAGCTGCCAGTACCACTTGTTATTTTTTCTGGTGGACCAATGACTGATTTTGTCCACACCGATGGACATTCCACATCTTTTCTCAGGAACACAAGCGAGCAATCCCTCTAACAACCATCATTGCAGAGGCAGTTATAATGTTCCCAATTCATATGTACAACTCATTTTCACTGCAGTTCAGTAATCTGCGTAGATTTTCCAAATGCTGTAGATCCAAAAAGACATAAAAGATTAGATTACCCTACCACAATGCTGTATTCTAGCACAATTAATCTGAATGCCATATGAATATAAATGTATATCTGAGATTCAGAGAACAATCAAGGTCAGAGAAGGTTGGTGGAAGCTGATAGAATCAGCTTCATTGGCACCAATATGACATCAGCTGGTGTCAGTGGACAGGTGAAAATAGAGGTGAAAGTGGAGCAAAAAAAAAAAATACAAAAAAGTTCTTAAAAAAAAAAAAAAGAAAAGAAAAAGATACAGGAGAAACTCTGATTTGGGTCAACTGTTTTCACCTTTGAAGAGCTGGCTGAAAGCTAATAGAACAATCTCAGAAAACAACAATTTCCACCTTTTGTCAAGGCATGTGTGCCCTGAGTGAGAATATAGGAAAGGGCCCAGCTCAGTCAGAGTACATGAACATACATAAATACTGAGCCAGGTGAATGTTTTCATGTCATCAACAAAAGGCCATATATATAAAAACACATGCAGCAACCTGTATCACAATATTGTGAAAAAACTTTTTTTTAATGATAAGACAAAAAATGATCTTCTCCTCAAAATGATTTCAAGGACAGTAAACTGTGAAGCATCTCATGAATAACAATTAAAACTGACCCTCATTCAGTAGTGACTTGATGAAAATATTATGTAGTGAGTGAGTCTCGGAGCGATGATAATCACGCAGGTGTTTTTGATGATTGGCTCTCAGATAAGTACGGCAAGGTGTGCTGCATATGTAGAGGGTGAATCAGAGGTAATCAAGCAGTCCAAACATTCCTAGCCCAAATGACCAAATTTATTGATACATGTATTTAGCTCATACAATATTGAATCAGATGCACATGAAACAAAAGCCATTGACAAAGATAAGATGTGTTCACATGAACAGCTTTGGCTGACAATATTCCACTATCAAGTAATCAATCAATAGGGAGTCTAAAAATAGCCATCTGTTAACTTACAATAAGCATACACTGATTACCTGGTTACTTCTGACTCACTCAGTATATTGATCCTTGAAAGCCTGATTGTTTTATCTGCTACTGACACTGTTTTGAGAAAACTGCAAGTGTACGAAGTTTAGACATTATTTTACATTTAACTCGTGCTTAAATACTGACATTTCTTCAGGTCACTTTGCATGAATTGGCACTTACAACAATAAGGCTCTCAAGCAAGGATGTAACAATATAACTGGATATGCTTCCTGTTATCAGGTGGGAGCTCCAAACCCAGGGATTCTGAACTGAACCCCATGTCGCCAGTGTGAAGGACACAACTATTGGTATCAATTTTGACTTAAAAGCTGATTTTTCAAAATTATGATGATAACATAAATTGCAAATGATTATCAGAGGTGACAGAGAGAAAATATGTGGTATTCAGGAGAAAGCTGTCCAACAGTAAACATTAACCAATAAAATTAAAACTTTCAACACTTTGTCAAGAGCAGCACCGAGTCCGTCTCAAATTTCAAATTGGCATACAACATCGGGGAATACTTCGTGTGGACTTCCAGTAAGTCTTAAAATGCGCAGTAGACATTAATTTTAATCTTTGCTGAAAACGGGATGAGTGTTAAATTGAAAATGTTTTTATCATCCAACGGATGTTTCTCCAGAAAGCCACACAGATAACTGACAGTCCCGCATATAATATACTATACCCTCGCAATTAGATCTAACATCCATACTGGAGTAATTGGGAATGAAGAAAATATCCTGGAAATCACAGAGGTCTAAAATTTTTAATATCAATTTTTTTATGAGTTTTTGTTCATATGACAAAAGTGCCTCTGTAGTATACTACGTTAGAAACAGTATTTTTGATAGCCTCAAAGTTTTTTAGATGCAGCAATTAAAGAGATTAACTGCACACAAAAAGGGAGCTTGCACTTTTACACATTCACAACTACCATTACACTATTGTTACCGATTTAATATACAGTTCAGCAAATAATTATGATGTAAATTTTCTCATGAACTGATGCATCAGAACAAAGTAAACTGCAACATGAAACAATGACTTCAAATTTCATGAAGCTGTATATAAATGCTTTCTCCAGGAAACTTTAGCATAGAATCAGATAAAAACTCACTAATATCCTGGGAAATCCCATGGATCTATAACTTTGGCTTTGCCTCGGCCATAATTTTGCCTCACTTCTTGATTTGACTTTGTTACAGTAGGAAGGAAATCTATGAATAAACCCTTCACTTGAGCCTACTGAACCTAGATATCCTCCACATTATAAGCTTAGTAGTGGTAAGTTGTGCTAATGATTTAATGACGTAGGAAAATACCTGACGTACTTCCACGTTGGGTTTTTTTCCCAAATCTTGTTCTACTATTGAAACAACATAACTCATCAAATGAGTTGTGCTGTAAACAAGTTTTCCCCCCAATACCTCAAAAGTGCTGAAAGTAACTTCTGCCACTATCACAGGGCCGATATATAGTAACAGACAGGTATGTACAAATATATACAACACAGATGGGTGGACAGTGTAAACTTTAGTCTAAAACCAAGCAAAGGAGAACAGTGACATGTTCATGGATGTAAAGGGTCATGATCATAATTCTGCTTCATATTCTCAGCTCTCACAAAGGCACGATTCTGACAATACACAAGCACCTCCTGTACTCTGTGACTGAAATGTTCCTCCATCAAAATCAGACCATCAGTTCACCATTGGGAAAAACCAGTTTTCTGTGCTTTCTTAGTTAACAGTAGAATGCTATTCATTGAGTTTGCCCGCAAAATTGTTTTCCCACTAAGGCCCATCTTGTGAAAAAGATAATCCAGTTCATGCAGATTACCGCAAAATGCAATAAGAGCGATTTCTTAGCTTTTGAAGACAGGTGCATAGGATGATATCTCTGTGCGAGTTACATGACCTGATTTTAAAAAATGTAAAATGCAATGCGTCCAACAATAATTACGGTTATTAGGCTACTGGACATTTAATAGAAAGCACTTCCTTGGAACAACAAAAATCATGTTTTTCTCAAAATAAAGAATTGGATTTATTTCATTTTGTGACCACATCCTTCAAGTGCATTTGAAAGCCACTGTGTTTACTAAATTGTTTAGCTTACTGTCCTCAATAACTCACACGATAACGTTGCTCATCAGAACCCCCAAGGTTTTTATAATCTACAGGTCATGCCTTGCAATATAAAGGATGAGAGAGGATTGTTCTCAATTTGAATGAGCCACAACTGAATAAAAAAAATATCAACAAAAAAAAAAGGCTTTCTTTGGGACACTGATAGCAGATGATGGTGCTCATAGCAATGTAAAGCCCAGGAAAATAACAGACTTTGTCACTGCATCAGTCAAAATAAACAAAGATAGATGAGGAAAGAGAGGAAGGAAAAGGGATATATCACATCAGGTACATCCATATTCAACACAACTCTGCAAGAACATACAACAAACATGAGTACTTGACTCTTGACTATTCACTTAATGCAGGTAAAAAAAAAAAAAAAAAAAATTAAAATTGAGCAAACATGAGCAAAGGGAAAAACAATGGATAAACAGTCATCCTAGAGAGCTCTTTTGTAACTGAATACATGGTAGGAACAGAGTAAGACAGGACAATATCTTTCTGATCATCGGGGCACACTATTTTCATAAAACAGCAACACAGACAACATTTAACACATTGATCATTAATGACAGCTACGCTACTCACACCTCACTTACAGAACATAGCGTGGCAGAACACATCGTCACACCAATCTGTATTATTTATATGAAATTTAGCGGACAGGCACTGTAGTGCATCTTGATCCTAAAACTGTCTATAGAAGCTGTTGAAGTGTCAGGGTTTCAAAGATGGCATCTCAGTCAGTCAAAATGAGTCAGAGGTGACTTTTTCACCAAACTGAGTTACTACTATCATGTAAAACCTTTGTCCATGCACTTCCATTTGGTGATAAACGTTTTGAGCTAACTTGACTAGAGCCAAAGATATTGCAAATTCCTGAGACAGATGATGACCCCCTCAGGACCACCTGAAATTGGGCTTGAGGGTTGTTTTGTCCTGGATGGGTTGCCAAACAAGGCATATGAGTCTTAGCTACTCAAAGAGTTTAGAGCACATGTTATACATAACAGGTCATCTGTCTATTGTTTCACTTCAGTGATCACCAAGTGTCTTACAACTCTACCGAGATTCCTCTTTGACAGCACTTACACAGAGGCAAAAAAAAAGGGGAATAACTTCTGAGAAATTTGTTGCTCTACACAACAGCAGGATTTTTTCAGAGTCCACTAAACTGATTTATCAGGTTAATAAACAAAAGACATTTACCAGCCTTTACTGCAGATTGAAAACATAATGCCCAATGAGCCTTCCTTCTCCTGCAACCATCTCTTCATTACCCTTTCATCCATTCTGTATACAAATCATAAAACTGACTGATTCACATATATGTATAAGCACTTTTCAAAGAACCTGGCTGCTTTTTCACTGGTGGAAAATACAGTGCAGTCCACTTAAAGTCAACTTGCTTACAATAAATTCTTGATTAAAGCCCACCCCTCAAGGCATTCCTTTTACTATTGTCCCTGTCTATTGTTGTTTTGGTTAATGTCAACCTTGAAGTCACCAATTTTTTTTTTTTTTATCCTGAGAGGTTGACTTTAACTAACTATACTCAACTGGAGCAGCAAATACTTTTAGTATGAAAAAAAAAAAAAAAGGAAAGGGCAGATTCATATTATTATTGTTCAAGTGTTACCATGTCACACATAATTTTACATGACTATATTTTGGAAACAGATGTTTTTTAAGATAAATGATTTGACAAGGCCACATGTACAACATACAACACTTTGAATTAAGGAAAGATAATTTTAAAACCTGACTTTTCATAAATTCTTGATTACACTTCTCTGTCAATAAAAAAAGAGCCATAATATGTAGACATCAGATTTTGCTTTGGTAAAAATGGCCAAGACATAAATGTAGAATTGAATGGAGGGTGAGCCAAATTTGAGAAGATGAAAAGAGTAAAGAAACAGCAGAAATTTATCAATACAACATATCCAAAGTACAATATCACTTAACATAATCGTGTTTCACAACTGTATCAGCGTGGATAGAATTAATGTCAAAAAAAAATAAAAAAATTTACATATCACGTATACAAATCTGAATACCAATGAATACAAAAATGTATCAGACCAGTCTGCGCACTTATCATGGAATCCATTCAACTCATCACTAATAACAGAAACATCATATTCTTCAAATTATCAATGAACGATCAACATGAATTTTCCCAGGCCACAGCTTAATGCTACAAAATAACCTCTTCATTACACTTCATATTTCAACTCTGGCAACTCTTTGCTTTAATCATTTAACAAAAGCTTCCAGAGCTCATAGTAATAGATACATATACTAAACCCATTTTTCCCATGCAGAAAAAGTCTGATTGGATCCATCACGTCTCCAGTGGAAAAAGGCTCAGCATTAAGGTCCATCTTGTCACTTGTAATGTACATCTGAACTGTTCTATTTCATCCTTGATTGTGTATTCAAGAACACATAAAATTTTTTGTGCTGAAGATCTAATTTCTCAGCCTATCAATCCCAATTGCAATGTACACAGCTGTTCTATTTTGTCAAGAACACCTCAAGTTTTTTTGTCATGCAGGTCCAACTTCTCCGCTAATCAGCCCCGATTGCAATATACATCTGAGCTGTTCTATTTCATCAAGAACACATTAAACTGTTTGTGTTGAAGCCAGTTTCCTCCATGCCCACAGCTCCCTCCTGACTACCACATGAGCTCTCCATCTCTTCCCTCTCTGTCTGATCCCTTCGATATTGTCGCAGTCTTTCCTCTGGTTTGCTCAACATCCAAGCCAAATCTATGTACTGGCCGGGCCAAGCATAGGTGGGACTCTTTCTCATGCATGGAGGGATCTGATTCATTGTCATCTCACCAAACAGAAGAGGGATGAAGCGGGAGGACAGGCCCGCACTGTCCGAGGCCCTGCAATATTCCTTGTTCATCAAATCATAGATCTCCCGCGTGTGAAGTTGTCGTTGATCCGTAGGAGATGAAGGCGGACTGGTGGAGGAGATGTCTGCCAGATACTTAGGCGATATGCACACCAGCACAAAGTCAGCCTGATCATTGAAACAAAATGGAAGCAGACTTAAATATTATTATGATATATGGCATCTACTTAACCTTTTCATCACTAAGATTTTTGTGCACTTCGCACAGTTTTTTTCAGGTCAAGCTAAGAACATGCTTTTCAGCACCATTTTTTTAAGGAAGTGGTGGGGGGGGGGGGGGGGGTTTGAAAGCAGCACCTGGATTGGTTAGGTAAAATTTTGATTTTCCTTTTTTTTCTTTTTTTAGAAAAAGTTCCAACCTCTGTACCGGAT
>JBCEWB010117916.1:0-11596 GCA_039654565.1 Peronia peronii
GTGTGTGTGTGTGTGTGTGTGTGTGTGTGTGTGTGTGTGTGTGTGTGTGTGTGTGTGTGTGTGTGTTAGAAAAAGTTATCATTTCTGGCCAAATTTTAGGTCCAGGTAGTTCCTATGACTGAAAAAAAATATTTATTGCCGACTTTTTCTTTATAGATGTTCAAAATTCTGCAAAATTCCTATCAAAATAGGGGAACTCTTTAATTCTGCTCCTATTGATAACTGTTGATTTCAGCATAGTCTTGTGAGGATTTAAAACAAATCACTGGTCCCTAGTTGAGGAGCTCACTCATTCAAATTCAGTGAAGTGAAAAAGAGAAATTGTCTTTACGTGTTAATATTAGCATAATAAGTAGCAAATATAGGTGCCAAGGCTACATTTGAGACCCAAAAACAAGCACACCAGCAAGCATTGGAAAGAGAGGACTTTATATTTCATGACCTATGATTACTTCGATGTCTTCTCTGCCAAATTGTAGAGTTTTGTCGATATTGAAGATTGTTCAATGTGTTTTATAGTCAATATATTTCGTTTTTTTGGTTTTTCTCAGGATTTTTTTTTTTCTCTTCTAAAACATTACCAACATATTTTCATTAGTTTCATATACATGTTTTTCTTTGCATAATGAACAAAATGACAGAAGCTTTTTTTTTTTTTTTTTTTTTTGCATCTCTTTTAGTTTTCGAGAAAAAAAATTTAGATCTAATGAATAAAAATGCCTTTTTTTTCATATATTATGACATTTTCAAAAATTTATTTTTTTTTAAAATCAAAGAAACTCAAATTCCCTCCTGACATAATTTAGATATTAGATGTTAGAAATGAATGCCAAGTTTGGAACAATTTGGTATAGTAATATCAGAAGAGACAGATTTTGAAAAACATAACAAAAACCAAGATGGCAGCCATTTCCACGGTAACCAGACATGTTAGCAAGTTTGGTAAATTATATTCTGAATCAGACAAGCATGCGAAATACACATGCTCATAGTAAAATCATCTAATGTCAAAGGCAGAGAAAAAAAAAGGTTTTACAATAAGGTGTTGCTTGTGCATCTTAGAATTACTCACATTGCCTCATTGTGTTGTTAACAAAGCTAGGAACTCTAGGGACTATTCCAAGACAAACAAGCCAAACATTGATATAGAAGAACCAACAATCGCTGGGGCATGGATACATATGTCATGATCTCAAGTGCAGAGTCTTTTTCTAGCCTTTATGACTGTGTCAGTGACAGGTTTCATAGTTGAGAGGTGTCAGATATTACTGAGAATGTGTCCGAGACAGTACACGTGGAAGGCATTCAGCTTTCTGAGCATGAAAAAAATCCAGGTAGAGAGTGTCAGATGATGCTGAGGATGTGTCCAAGATGGTACACATGGAAGGCATTCAGTTTCCTTTCCTGCTGAGCATGAAAAATCTAGACCTCAGTGCTATACAGAACCGTTCTAATGATGCAAGTTCTGTAGACTTGGATCTTGATATATTATATCAGCTCTTATTGAATTATACAAGCTGTTTCCCCATTTCACTGTGGAGATGTTAATGACTGTTGCAGGCATGTGAGCACAAACTGAGTGACCATTTACCGAACGTCATAGGACATGTTAGTCTTTTCTGGATGTAGTTTGCCATTGCTATCGCTCTCCGCTCTTCTTTAGTTCTTCAAGCTCCTCCTGGACCAGAGTAGCATTTTCTATTTTTATCATGACAATTCACAAGAACACCATGAGGAAAGCTAAGCATGTTGATTGCTGATTCCAACAACATAAATACTAAGAAGATTGCTGAGCCAGGCCTAGCATAATGATTCTTTTCTCAAAGGTCCTTGAACCAAGTCACAGAGATATTTTGTGCCTAAGAGGAGCTGCATCAATCCAAGTGACTAATGTCGAGTTTATTGAGAAAAGACATACAGTACACATCGTTTTGTTTCTTTAAACATAAGTTCATCATCTTTAAATTTTGCAAATAGCATAATAAGAGATATAATCACTTAGTAGTTGTGAATGAAAGAGATTGACCAAAATAACACATAATTTTGGACGAGATGGATCTAAATTTTTAAATGTTCCAACAAAGCATACACATCTGTGGGTGTTATTCCGAAAGGCAACAGTCAACTCTTTGTGAATATCAAATGTCAAAAAGATGAGGGGATATTTCCAGGGAAATAAATAATACACATCTTTGGACAACTTGACAAAGAATAATATAACACAAAATTTTGGGAAAGACCCAGTGTGGAAGTACTTCAGGCATTTTCCTATGTCATTATTTCATTAACACTACTGTTTGGAGAGCATTTGGGTTCAATAGGCTATTGAGTCTGTCACTCACAGCAAAGAGTTCTTAGTCATAAATTTCCTACCCACCTAACAGGGTCAAACCAGAAAGTGAGGCAAATTTATGGCTGAGGCAAAGCCAAGGTCATGGGTCGATGGTATTTTTTTGGTTATTGGTGAATCTATTCCACTTTTTATATCATAACTAGTCTTTAGAATTAATGGATCATAATATTTCATGACCTTGCAGACCAACTTGGATCGGAACATTGAAAGTCGCCATTTCCGAGGATTCTCAAAGAGCAGGCGGTTTTCAAGAAGTGACAGTCGTATGTATTGAACCACTTTATGATATTAAGTTTCAATATGGTTTTGGGTGAACTAATGTCCAAACACATTTTTTGCTTCATTAATAATCACTTGGTATAATGACAAAATGTGAGAGTCAGTAGAATTTACCTAATGATGACTGACAAAACAGTATTACAGAAACTGATTAACTATGGACGTTCAATGATTAAAAATAAGCCATAGAAAATTAATTTCTGCATGAATACTTTTTCCTAGTACCATGGAATCCACTTAAAGTCAACCTCTCGGGACCGAGAAAAAGTGTTGACTTTAAGCAAGTTAACATTATCCATTTTCAGAGGACGCAATCTCTGGTAGGCACTTGGGGTCAAAATGTGTGTTGTGTATTTATTGGGTTATGTATACGCTCCTTATGAGCAGACTCTAAGCAAGTAGTAGTAGTATTTTGCCTTGAGTCAACATTTTTATGAAGTTTCAACTTTGTATCCAGATTGAGAACATACTTTTTCTCAGATATTCTGATCACGGAGTTCAGGATAAAAGTTATTAATAGTAATAGGTTCACTAGTCACGTGATCTAAAGATGTGACTGAAAAAGAAAATCGGGCCCAATGCCTGTCTGCACTGTCTTTGTGTGTGTATGCGTGTGTGTGTATGCGTGTGTGTGTATGAGAGTGTGTGTGTGTGTGTGTGTGTGTGTGTGTGTGTGAACAAATTGAGCAAAGAGAGCCGTTTGTGTACTTTTCACACAATGTGAGGCAAGAGAAGATTGCCAAGGGTGGAACTGTGTGCCACTCACAGTAATGTGGATACCAGAGCGGTCAGTGGTCAGTTGTACTGACCGGAGGTGTTTTTCCTTAGCCAAGCACTCGCAGGCCTTTTGCACAATGCTTGGCTAGCACAACTTATGGAACGGAGTGCTTGGCAAGCACAAAAGAGCTGTTTATAGTTTGCTCAGCAATCCTCCCGTGTGCGATTGGAATTTACGTTCGATATAGATCTAGACTTAGACGACTACATGACAGTAAAATAGCTAGATCTAAATATATCTCATTTCTCGAATTATTTAACAAGTTTTCATTTGGGTTTGGTAAAGTTTGAGCGGACATCAAAATTTCGGCTTACTTTCCATCCAATTTTTAATGGCGAATCAGTTAGAAATAGCTAGATCTATAAGTCAGCATTTCTACGCAAGAAGCTAACAGCAAAAAAAAACAAAAAAAAAACACTTCCCCTAGTACGGTTACGGTTTTGGTAAGCTTTTCAACCTCCTATGTGGTGGTTATCTCAGCCCCCTCATAGGACTAGAATCGACGTTTTCACGGAGAGCCGAGCTCGCCTACATCATGCCCACCCCCTCCCCCCCTCCCCCTCCCCCCCAGAATCATCAATGCCATTGGCTGTCTTGACATTATCAGAAACAGGACCAATGAAATATAAAGGGAAAAAAGCGGGACCGTCGGAGCAGACTGACTTTACCGAAAATTTACTTTAAATCCTTCATTAGCAGTTCGTTACTGGTAAAAAATCTGTTGGCATTTGACATGATTATTTTCATTACGCATCACCTTTCTTTGAACCCAGCTTCGTGGACATGTTTGAAAAATCTCGTGGTGTTGCTCCCACCTTTGGCACCGCTTTCAGTCTTTGCTAGCAGAGGCTGGGATGGACGGGGTGAGGTGAGATTTAACCCATTTCCAAGCGCCCCGCTCAGGTGGATCCGAAGATCATGCATGATCTTTGATCTAGTGGCGGGAACTAAATAAGACACCCCCAAAGAGGTCTTTGAACAGATGCTTGCAGAGGTGATCTCTGATCACCGTGACTCTGATCGATATGGCTTTAGACACCATAAGTAGGTCCACACAAAACAATTTTCTCATCTTTTCAGACTCCCTGTCCCTACTCCAGGCCCTGAACAACCCCACTTTTAGAGATGATAAAGTAACTCACCTCCTCCATTGCCTTCAAAGTCTACTCAGCAGGGTGCAGCATGGATTCGCATTCTGCTGGGTACCGAGTCATGTGGGTATTGCGGGAAAGAGGCAGCAAATTCCATCGCCAAGGTCAGCCTGATTTTAGATCCCCTGGATGAGAGAGTCCCTCATCTGGATCTCAGGCTGATCATCAGTGAATACACTCGGCGACAGTGATGGACTCAACAGACTGCAAACAAACTTTACTCGATCCAAGCAGACCCTGGACCTTGGCCAGGGTCTGCTCAGCTGCAAAGACGAGACCAGGTAGTCCTCAACCGTCTGCGTCAGCGTCTGGGTCACTCTCACCTCACTCACTCTTTTCTTCTCAGAAGAGAAACGCCCCCCCCCCCACAGTGTGTGGCCTGTGATTGTCAATTGACAGTCACACACATATTAATCGACTGCGCCGACTTCAGAGATGGACTTCTCGAGTGCTCTCTGAAGGACCTATTTAACATAATGAAGCCACAGGCCATCCTAGCTTTTTACGCCAGGTTGGTCTGTATGACAAATTCTAACATCACTTTGTAACAGATAAGCATGCGACGATCCCCACAGGACACCGCAAAATTGCTTACACCCATCTTTTTAGTTTTGCTGTACAATATTTAATTACCCAAATTTATATACACATTTTGATATCCTTTTATAATTCATAATGCGTTGTCCATTCAGGACTACATTTTGTCTATATATACCTTGATCAGCCTTTTGCCGTGTACATGTACCCACCGTGTTAGGCACAATATAGCCGTTATTGTGCTAATGTGCTGTTAAACCCCAACACAGACAAGCAAACAGAACCTTTCTTGCTCACAATACAGACTACAGTAAATTATAAACAATTGACAGACAATGAGACATCAATGATTCACTCAAACTAAATGCTCAGCTGTCTTTGTGGCTTAGTCGCAGGAAAAGGTAATAGAGTCAGGATGGCATACAGGGTGAAATCAACTGATGCAAAGTGCTACATGACACTTGTGAATTATCGCTTTGTAACACCATGAAAACTGGGTACTACAAATGGCTAAGCCACAAATTATCTTGATTACAAAACATTATGAAGAAATTCATTTATATATGAATATAGCACATTATTATGATAACTATTTAAGAGGCAGTACTACATTTAACACCATAAAAAGGTTTTTTCTTTCTCTGAAAAATTCTGTCTGCAGGGATTAATGCCTTGTAGCACTGTGCCGATGATAGGTGTGTGATGTATGTGTATTTAATTATAGCAGTCCTACATATTTTTAGTATTGCATGCCAGCTGTCTTTTGAAAAACTTCCTGATCGATCAGTACAACAGTAATGTGCTGCACTGTTATAGCTAATAAATAATATTAAGCTTTGTATGTAATTTATTTATGGTATCCTTAACAAATAATATGTCTTGTTAGAGTGAAATTGGAATACAGATAAAGCTAGGACCTACGTTGAGAAGAGTAACAAAAACTTAGTTGTGAAAAGTATAAAAATAATTGTTCATTTGAGTTTCATAGGTTTTGCTGCTATTGTTGATGTTGGATTCATAATCCCTGTATCAGGAATCCTTATTTATCCAGGTCCCAATGATACAGATGAAGGATTTCAGGCAAAATAAGACATATCCAAAATTGCCGTTTAGAGAAAAATGACAGTCTATTCTCCAGTAGTTAGTAACTTATCATTAAGAACTAGAATTTTCTGAAGGCTTTCAGCAAGGATAGGTCACATTTGGTGAAAAGGAAAATCCTTACCATATAGCACTATCACCATTCTCAGTATTGAGAGGAATAACTCACAATTTTCAAAAATGGCGTTTGTCGCCCTTTGCCCTGAAACCCTTCAGATATTTTCCATGCAGCCAGTTATAGGGCTGTTGTTGTCAACATTCTCTTCAGCTAGCAAATATGCTATTGTTTCTATCGGTGTAATTTTGTAATTCTGAAATTGATGGATTTTTTAATTAAATGCCTAACCTTGTATCATGCTGAAATATTTATGAACTCCAGTTTGTGGAGAGGGAAATTTATTTGCACTTATTTCAGGTCGTATGATGGATATAAGACCACCTTGGCATGGACCAGACTCTAAACCGAAAGATCTTATCAAAGCCAGAAATTCACTTAACTCAACCCAAAATGCTAATGATCCCGTCAGACCACAGTGAGTCCTTTCTAATTTTAATTAATATAGGAGGGGAATGTAGAAACGGACTTACATCTTGTATGGTTGATACAACTGCACTAATCTTATAGACAACACAGAAAGAACAGAGATCACATAGGAAATCAGATTATGATGAAAAAGAAGCTGTGAACTGAGTGGGGAAAAACAAAGGGATATATATTTTGTTGATGACAGTTTTTTCAAAGTGAAATGTATCTTTAGAAAAACATAGGCTGGTCTGTACTTTCACATTGGTTTAGTGCTTAAATTTATAGAAATATTAGTAGAGTGATATCACTAGTCTATTTATTATAATAAGTAGTCCTTTTTGATTCCCCAAAAAAACAATCAGTTCAGAGAAAACTCCCTGCCAGAAAGAAGGTTATCACAGGGTTTGGTGATGAATGTTTCATGTTAAAAGAAAGAAATGGGACATACTGCTTAAAATTCTTTCTAAAATGTACTTGCTCTGCTGCTGAATCTGGTTAGTACTCTAGTTATTGTATTGCTTGAGCAGTTTTTTTTTTCTAGATTTTGTTGATGGTGCTTGGCAGGGCATGAAGAAAAATTACATGTACATTTAGCAAGAACTAGCAGCATATTAAATACAGTGGTCTCCATCTAAAAACTTGTAGCATCTGGTCTGCCTTGGAAACAGTTATTCCATAATAATTCACACATTCATGCTCTGAATTCAGTTGCGAGAAATAAACAGACACGGCATACAGAAAACAATGGGAGAGAGGAGGAATAAGAGAATGAGTGGAATGAAGGAGTGAGTTAGGAGTTAATGAGAGATGGTATATTCATTATTGTAAGTCAATCACATTTAATTTGAATCTGGTGCACGACTGATTATGGAAGTGAGGAAGGTGAGCATGTGATGCTTGCTTGAGTGACATATTGTGCTTATTAATCATCTTTTTCTTATCTCAAGACCTCAGTCAAGGTGCATCTTTTGCAGTCCATCAACTTCACAGTTTTTCAGAGTGGTTGATAGGCAGAGACAACTGTTTAACATTTCACTATCACCATTCCAAAACATTAAAGAACTTAGTGAATATTTAAATATGTTAAGAGTATAATGTGCAGATATTGATTCAGTAGTATTGGTAAGAGGCATAAATGTTTTTGTAGACAAGAGCCCCATAGACAATCAAATAGTGTATGAAAAAAAAGGAAGAAGAAAAGGAAAAGTTGAATTTTGGGCAAATAGTCTGAATAACATACAGTGGAACCTTGCTAGCATGATCATGGCTTAACACGATCTCCCGTTTAACACAACCTTCTCACGAAGTCCGGTTTCAATCCTTCTTTAAACATGCTAATTTATTTTCAGTAACACACTCAGGTTTGCATGCTCAACCTGCATAGCACGTTCAGTTCATTTGGATAGTAGAGAACCTGCGTTTCAGCCACCACCTGGTCATTTCTCCAGCAGAACGTTAACTCCCATGGCGGTTACATATGTTGTGTCAAACGCTGTCGATAGAACCCACACTGGAACCGCCTGTGGCAACATGTTATGCCCTGAAAGTTTGGAAAGGATGCTACTCGTGGCAGGGGGAGGGATTTCACCAAGTAGATGCAATTTTGTATTCTCCCAATTTCAGCGTGTATTTGCGAAAGGCGGGCGTAGGCATGAATTTGACAAGAGATGCTGACCACAGATTTCATGAAGTAGGTATAGAAAAGCTACTGCCTGGCATGACTCTTTAACAGTGGGTCCATTTCCATCCCTTTGTTTTTCCCCACAACAGTAGATTAACTTGCAAGTGAAAACTGGGTCATGATGACCATAGCCAGTAAATTAACCCAAGTGATGCGACGCCATGAATATATCTGACAGGTAAAGTGGCTCCGGCTCGTGCGCGCCACGGATTTATTTGGGCCCCAACCACTTGACCATTAACTGTGAAGCACGTATTTATACATTCATGACTGTGCTGAAGTACTTGTCACCTTGTCACATAAAGCATCCGCGGCTCTGTCAAATAATTGTTATGCGTAGGTACAGCTGGCGATCAGGAGGCTAGCCTGTCACTTTATTGAGGGATCACTTGAGGAGTGGGTGAGAAATTCATAATTGGTTTCAAGAAGTAACAAATGCTAATATCATGGAAGATAACAGGGCATGCAGTCCGACTGAGCAGAGCTCAAAATGCCACAATGGCCTATTCAAGTCCCCTATCAAAGGAAAAGGTTTCAGGGGAGGAGAGTTTGTGTGATATCCCTTACCTAATATGAAATAACAGTATTAGGGGCAGCGTTTTGTTGATTAACCAATAATGAGAATAACACGTGTTATCTACATTAGTCATACTTCAGACTCATTGGTCAAACGTGGCCCTAAAAATGTAATATGAGATAACAATGGGCAGCGTTTTATCAAATCAACCGGTTATATCCAGATGGTTAAACGCTGTCCGAACTAGAATGTTCCAGATGGTGTGGGAAATACCCTAGTTCCTGAAGACTTGGTCCAATCAGAGTGCAAGGTAGATTCCTGAACTGGCAATGACTAATCTGTGAGTGGAAGCATCTATAATTAGTAGGGGTAATAGATTATATTCTTTCTCAGAAATCCATTGTTTTATTTGAACTGAGTACATCTCCTCCCCTCCGCCTTTATAGAATGGTTGATTCCAAATAGTTACGCCTCAGTTACGATGACTAGTGTGCCCAGATGCTGATGACTAATCAGAGGGTATTCCAGGCCTATATAAAGCCAAGAATTTTCATGTTTGTCCATCTGAACTCTGACCTGCACTCGCGCCGTCATTGATTCACCACAACTGCTGTGCAATGGACCACGATGAAGAAATTGTTATTCTTGACCTGAGCAATCCCTCGGCTACAAGACTGATCACCCCTGCAATTGGCGATACTTTCACCGACAAATTAGAAGATGCGTTCTCATCCTCAATTGACGAAATTGTTGGCACTGGAAGTGACGACGAAGACATGGAAATTCCAGACAACAACAATGAAAGCCTTGCCAATCAGCAGCCCAGTGTACCAGTGACCAATGCTGAACCTGGCTGTGGATGGATGGAAGCTGTGTACCTCAGCCACCGCCTTTTGAGGGTCACCCTGGGGCCAAAGTTGACCTCGGAGATGATGCCACTCCTTTTGACTATCTGAAGGAATTTGTAGAGCAGGAGCTTGTCAACAGAATTACTTTGGAAACAAACAAGTATGCCGCTGACTATCTGCAACAGGCTACACTGACACCCCGCAGCCAACTACGAAGATGGTACAACACTACTGCTAATGAAATCTGGGCTTTTTTGGGACTAGTTACTGCCATGGGACTGATTCAGATTTCAAATATACAAGACTACTGAAGCACAGATCTCTTGTATAGCCTGCCATTTTTTACTTCGGCCATGAAGAGGGACAGATTTCAATTGCTCTTGACATTTTTTCACCTCAACGACAACCGCGAGCAGATCTCTAGAGGCCAGCCAGGTTTTCAGCCACTGTTCAAACTGGCTCCTTTTCTTGACCATTTGGTGGAGAGATACAAAAGCAATTACTGTCCTGGACAGAATCTGGCACTAGATGAGGCAATGATAGTTTGGAGAGGAGCAATCCATTTCAGAGTTTACACCTCAGATAAACCCGACAAGTTTGGAATCAAAGTTTTTGAGCTTTGTGACTCTTTGTTCTAGCTTTGAAGTCTATGTCGGGAAGAAGCCAGCAAGCTGCTATGGAGCAACCTACGATGTCGTCATGTGGCTTATGGATCCATATTTTTATTCTGGACACAGGTTGTTTGTCGACAATTATTATACACCACCAATTCTGTTCCAGCATTTGAGAGCAAGAAAGACGAGTGTCTGTGGAACACTAAGGATGAATCAAACTGGAGTCCTTGTTGAGATGAAACAGAAAAAGCTGTTGAAGAAGAAGGGCGACCAGAAAGTCATGAACAACAACGGGATGAATGTCATCAAATTCCTGGACAGAAGGGAAGTCAGCATTCTGACAACCATACATTCAGACTAAAAGGTGAACACAGGCAGGACAGACAGGACCATAGGAGAGCAGATTTTGCGACATGAGGCAGTTGTCAAGTACAACAAGTTTATGGGGGCTGTGCATCGGTCTGACCAACTGACCCAATACAATTCCTTCAAAAGGCATACACTGAAATGGTGGAAAAAAGTGTTTTTCCACTTTTTTTATGTTGGCTGAGCTCAATGCTTACATGCTCTACAAAGTTTCGACAACAGCCAAAGGCAGGCTCCCCGTGGAGCATCGAACATTTTGCAGAGAGCTGGCTAAAGAAATGATTAGCCTTGCACCCGCTGCAGAGGACCAGACAAGAAGAAGGAATGTCAGTGACGTTGGCTCCTCTTCAGACCGCTGACTGACAGCAAGGCACTTCCCCACCAAAATCAAGCACAAAACATCTCTGGAAGAACTGCACAAACCAGACCAACAAAGAGAAGAATTCCCACACGTTTATGCAAGGTATGCTCTTCAGGAGGAGGCTAAAATAAAGAGAAGAGACCAACTTTCCGGCAAAAGGAAACTACATTTGAATGTGATGTTGGCCCCTGTGTTGACCCATGCTTCCAACTGTGGCATACACAGAGAGATTACAAAAGAGTATAGCACAGACTGAATGGCCAAGCTGATAGGACCAACGGAGAGACAATCTCGTGACGATGTTCAGTGAAATCAAAACCCAGTCCTTCTATCCCAAACTCTAAATTCAAATCCAATCCTTTTGAGGGCTATCCCTCTGATGAAGTCGGAAGTACTGGGCCTCATCATGGCGCAGAGGTGTAACATCTTCAAGAATAAGTTTATTCGACAAGATGGCTAACACAGTACTACGCAATTTTAGTTA
>JBCEWB010117927.1:0-11595 GCA_039654565.1 Peronia peronii
GAACTTCACGGCTACATGATAATGACACGGACTGAATAAGTCCGGCTAGACTTGGAGACTATATGGGCTTAAGTCCGTTATTATTGTTATTATTATCATTTTTTTAATCTATTGAATAGCATAATTTCTGGGATTATAGATCCAATACCTCTATTACTGCAAAGTTACACTACAGAAAATGCAGTGATATTGCAAACAAGGAGTGACTTTCCCTTGCTTAGTATTGCAAATAGGAGCTCCGCAGTGTATTTCCTATACTATTTACAGTACATGTACTACTGCAAATAGGCACTCCGTGTTTTTATTTCTTACTTCCTTGTCTTCTTTCTTTCGACTGACTCACTGACTACCATCAGGCCTAATGTGAGGTAAATTTTAGAAGATCTTCTTTTTAGTATCCTTTTCGTATCAACTGTTAGTGTTACCATTTATATACTTTCCAGTAATTTAATAAAAAACACTACATATACTTTTATTATTTGGAGGGCATCTAGGTTGAATAGGCTCTAAATGTTTCAAGTCTATCACCCATGGTGACGTTTTAGTCCTAACTTCCTTCCCCATCCCATGATTTTATGTTTTTTTGTTTGTTTGTTTTTCTATACGCGCTTCCTTCCATAATGCAGCCGTCTTCCTGACTTGCAGCGTCGACATACTGTTCAAAACTGGACCGGATGTTTCCCTTGTGCGCTGGGTCTAGCATACTGAATGTCTATGGTCGTACCCGATCTTATAAACGGTGCTGGTAAAATTTTGTAGCCTATATTATTATTAAAAATCTGACAACTTTAAATGCTAATTTCTCAGCTCTAGAGACACCATAGAGCAGTTCTATATCGAATCTTGAAGCTCAGACAATGCTCTATCAACGGTGAAATTTCGTGCTTTCAACCCTAATTTGCACAATTCTGCATTTTTGTGGCATTTTTGTATATTACTATACTAGGTCTAAGATAAAAATTTTCGCCCATTCATTTAGAAAAGTGTCAAGACCATATTATAGGGACAGTTCACTACAGGGGAATTTAGCAAGCAGTGACTGACATAGAATGAAATGTGTTTAATATGATAAATCAGATTTGAAAAACTACAATACTAGAAAATTCCAGTCAGAATGATCTACTGGGCTTTTCATTTTCAAGTGTTCAGGCCCAAAACGAACAGGTGACAAACTTGAAACATATCATGATATTGCAAATGCCTGCGGTAGAAGGTAGATCTAGTCCTGCCTAAAATATACACGTTATGTAAATGTTCGATGACATAAATTACATGAATGACAAATGAGAAAGAACATGGAAAAGACAAATTTAACAGCATTGCTGTACCCTTTACAAAATGAAATTGGAACAATCTCCTAATCTGCAGTGAAGGCAGAGTTACTACACAGCTACAAAACAACACTAATTGAGTGTTGTGAAACCGAAGGAAATTACAGCAACTTTCTATGGATCACCACTGTGGTAATCAGTGACATTGACAGGATCATTTCTATGGCTAATGGTAATGGTAATATATCTTAATGTTTAAGAGGTCAGACATTACGAAAATGCCAATATACTTCCTATACTTCCCGCCAGCTTTACATTTGCAGAGGTAATTCAGTGTTTAAAAGACAATTTAGCATACTAACAATGGCAAACCATGTAAAAAAAATAGTAAATAAAAAATATAGCACCAAGACTAAGAGCATGAGAGAAGAACACAACAATATTCTCTCAGTGAGATTTAAGGAGGAGTCACTGTGGCTTAGCCTGGCGTTTTTGGCTGATTTAAATTCTTACAGTTTGGACAAAGGAATGTCACCATCTTTCAATAAATATATATAATTATATGAAAATTCATCAGATAAGGAACAAATGGGAAACTGATAACATAATGGCAATTTACAGTCCAAATACATGCACACCGAGTATGTGGAGAGGTTAAATAGTATGACCTTTCACTCCGTTAGGATCTCAAAACAGATCTGCATCAAATGAACCTATTATCTCATATAAAAGGATTTTGATAGAATCTTCTTTTCCTGAAAATGTCAAAAAATATCTTCTTCGTCATTCTGACAATTACTATACATTAAGCTTTCAGATGAAACAAAAGTGAAATTCAACTATGGCCATCTGCTCCAAATGTTTTTTGCTTTTGTTGTTCGTTGTGGTTCTTGTTGTCGTTGTTGTTGTTGTTATTGTTTTTTATGGCATTCTTTTTGGTCTGGGCATGAACATCTCATACAAAATTTAGATAATTTTCTGCTTGTTGTCTGAAGCTGCTAACAAGACTGGAAAACAGAATAAAGATGGGAGGCTACATGTAATTCGTTCTAAATGGCATCTGATACTGAATCTCATTACTTCAGCATCCAAAGTCTCTGCAAGACCATCGCTCTGCTACTTGATGAAACAAGTGAAGATCAGCACCAATCTGTGATTTTACAAGTGCGAAATACATTATTAGCCTGTTCGGAGATATATCAGCTCACAGCTAGACTGCTGATTTCTTTTCAATATCAAAAGACAACATCGTCTAATCCTTCTAAATGAAGACATTTGTTGACCTATGCTTATAACACCTTATCACTGCACTGAAATTGGGTCTTGGACACCCAGCTGTCTCAAACAATGGAATATTCCCCTTGCATTACATACATGAAGTATAGTTTTACCATTTCTAGTTAATCCTGTACATTAACTATCCTATTTAAAGCTGGGCTTAGACAATGTCAAATTCACCATCAGCTTTGATAATCTAAATCAAACACATATGTATATCATTATGTACTGATTGCTGGTCAGAGTCTTCGTTCATAAAGAACAGATCTACATAAAGTAGCCAACTGAGCATAACCTCCCTACTGAAGCTTTTGCAAACCCTTCGAATCCTTAAATGCGACATGGGCAAGGCAATTGAAGGAAAACTCAAAGGCTGTAATAATTACTGCAGGGTCTGCAAGTGAGATTGCATTATACATACATGAAGAATTATCGAAGAAGATGATAGAAAAAATGCTGGTATGAGTGTCTCGTGTTGTGAAAGGAAACCTTCATATTAATTTTTGCTACTTGACATCTTGTTCAGCACTAACTCAATTTGATGACCTTGTGTCTCATCAACTCTCTGCGAATTGAGAGTATTGGTGAAAAAGAGACAACAATAGAAAAAACTCTTTCTTTCTTTCTTTCTTTCTTTCTTTTTTCTCTCTCTTTCTTTCTTTTTTGTGTTTATTTGCTTATTTCTTTATTATTTATTTTTTCTGTTTATTATTTATTTATTTATATTTTATTTATTTATTTCATTTGTTTCTTTCCTATCCATCATATTAATTAAAGTGTTAGTGCCATAGTTGAAAGTAGAGAAAGTTAATAGACAGTATGAATAAGAAGAAGAGAGAAAGAAACATAGAGATGCAGAGAATAAAACAGTATGAGAGAGAGAGAGAGACAGAGTGAAAGAGAGAGAGACAGAGTGCCTTACAACATGAATAACTGAATCGAAATTTGACTTTCACTTTGATTTTTTGAACAATCCTTATTGCTTCAACACTCTAACAACTATTATTAGCTTCAAAATGGTCCTAGGCATACATAATAAGAGAAAATGCAAATGCATTGAAGGCTCCGGCCGGACCATCTGACTGGACCTGGGCATTCATGGTACCAATACCAGGCCAGCTCACCCGAGAAAATGCAAATTTGTTGGTGTGACCATCTGGCCAGACTAATCTGCTGCGTCATGCAAGAGATGCAACTTCCATGTGTATTGGCATTGAAGTCGACACTAGAATAATAATACCTGTATAACATGCCATACCCATTTCCAACAATGTTAAAAATATATGTCGATATCACTCTCTTTGATAAATGCTCTCTTTGTTGGTTCAAACTTCCAATCCATATATATGTACATTTGGTGTGTGCACAGTACATGTATTTGCATTCAGAACTGCAGCAACATTTATGTTTTTGTGCTTATCTGATGTGTTTATACTACAATGTATAGTGAGGCTGATATTACTTCTGCATTTTTCACTACTATGCTACCACTTTTAGATATTATTACAAAACATAATTTGGGTGTAATCAGTGTGAATGTAAATGTGGCGTCAAAGTGTTCTGTTTTTGGTTACAGAACAGGATACAAGAATCAGTCCACCGAACAGGAAATTCCAGCACATGTACATACATTGTAAATTCCCTAAAGATGAAGATAAACGTCACGCCTAGATTGCTTGCTTACCTAATAAGCTAAAGGTTGAAGAAGTAACAGACTACAAAGGAGTTTGCGCATTACACTGGCAAAGGATGTTCCAATGGTTCGACTAGCCGAGATAGATATCATGTCCCAGCAACTCCCCCCCCCCTCCCCCCTCAATTCTTGCCACTGTGTTCTTATGTTCCTATTACATCAAAGAGCAACCCTCGACTTACTAAAATGTCTAGGCCTATACAAGAAGCCCGGGCAATTGATGATGAAATGTCTTAGTTTCAAGAACTTGATTCATTTAAGCCAGAAACATTTCATGACATGTTATCAACAAAGCTTTGGTGGCCACAGATGAAGATACTACTTGCTATGTTTTAGTCAGTCATCACTGGAATGGACCACTACCTAGATTTTCACTATATTTTGAAGTGTTCAGGAACTGCAACGTTCTTTAGATATGATGCAAATGCCACCAGTCTATAAAGAGAATTCATTATCCATTTGTCAAGGAGAAAGCTGCTGGATCAGAAAACTGGATTTTTTATCCTGCAAATTTAGCTACTTGTTGTCTCTGTGTCATCTCTTTTTAGGGTCGTCAAATGACTTGCCATTTCTCTCTCAGTCCTCTACTCTTCTAGTGCATTCCTCCATAGATAGATTCGTCCAGTCCTAGATGTCATCCGTCCACATTCTTCGCTGTCTTCGCTCGTTTTCCCTCGATCTTCCCCTCAAGTATATCCTCACAGATTGTGTCGTCTGATGTGACCAAAATATTGTAATTTCCTTTAGCTACTTAATTCGCCTAAAAATGCTCGAGTGTACTCCAGCCATTTGCTCTGTGCATTTCCCTGGTATCGTGCGCACTGTATCTACACGTACGTATAAGAGAGTACATTCACTTACCATCTAGTTCCACTCTGAAGAAAGTGACAAGCATGGCCAAATACACAGTGGATGAATGCTTATTCTCTTCTCTTTTTCAAAGGAAATGTAAATATTGCGCTCTCATTGTAGATGAAATTTATATATAAAAAAAGTGGTACAATTTACAGGTATGCCACGACCCTTCTCTGTATAATGGTTAGGGCTAAGTTGCCCTAAAGGCAGATTTCCAGTTTCAGCAAGTTTCTGAGAACATCCATAGCTTGTGGAACTAAATTTTAGCCATCATTCATGACAATAATTGGGGGAACCAGTCTTTCTTCAAACTATTTACAAAGCCGGATGATGAAGTCTCATGGGGCGCAAAGTCTCCTGCGGACAGTACAAGGCCACTCTTTTTTTATTTACGGCCCTGCTCACCTTATGAAAACAACTGGATCACAGAAAAAAAAAAAACAAGCCACTTAATTCTTGCCCCCAAAACCCAAATAAGACCTCTAGCCCCACCATGAAGCTAGAGCCCTTATTAAGCTGTCATCTTTAACAAAATCTGCTGTCAATCCTAGTAACATGGAAAAACAGAAAGTATCTCATTTTGAATGTTATCTGTGAAAGAACAATGCTCTCAAATCATATTCTGTCTCGGCACCGCTGTGGAAAAATATGGCCTTATTCAAAGAGGAAGTGTTGTCTATCGAAGATTTTTACATCAAGACTCCATTACAATGTACTCGTTGTAGAGAGTCTGATAGATGCATAGTTTCCCATTCGGTGGAAGAAAACTACCAACTGGAAATCCTGCATATTTGGGCTGATTGGACCTTGCAGATGAAACCAGCTACCAGCATAATGAAATCCCTGACTAAAGACACACCAAATGCCATCTTCTGGACCAGTAAATGTTTAATAGATCTCTGTCACTTCTTGCTGACAACTGACACAGATATTCATCATCAGTATGTGACATTTGGCTTTCTCCATCAAGATGATATTTTGCTCATGTCTGCTGAAAGCAATTACAACATCACAGCCCAAGACATAGCTCATTCCCATGTCATCAACAGATGTTAGAAAACAACTCAGATATTGACTACATGAGGCAGACCATGGATCATGCATGCACCCTCTGCAATAAAGCATTCACTGATGAAGAAATTCTTCTGGATGACATTCCAGACACAGCAACTAGACTGACATCTGCTGAGAGGATGGCCTCTTTTTCATTGGAGGATATATTGCTTCAAAGCATAAAAAAAAATGAGGGTGGATGCATCTTGTGTACCGCAGGGAGTGTCAGCATTCACTAGTTCAGTTGATCGTGGCCATCTGAGCTACTCTTCAACTGCTCATAAATGTATATTATACCTATGCATTTTTTCGACAAAAAGCCTAGTTGTAGAAAAAAAATAGTCAAAGAATTTCCTGCTTTATTTCACCTGGATCTTAATGTATGTTCCACCGCAATGTGCAGGATAGTAAACATTTATGTGAAAAGGTTTTGCTGTCAAGAGTTGATGAATAACAGTAGTCATCAATAGCGCAGGAAAGTGACAAACTTGAAATCAACAAACCACTGATCTAACAAATAACGGATTAGATCTATATCTTCCTGATATGGCGGGTTGAAACATTCACATGTTAACATGTTACTTATAGATCAAGGCTGTCAAAAGATAGATCTATCTCTTGGCTCACTCTTTCAATACTTTCGTTAGCTGTATAAAAGATGACAACAATGTCTCATTTTTAAATGCAATTACTATTGTTAGGCTGTTTGAAACAATTACAATTTCATCAGTTAAGTGCTCCTAATATCTCCAGTATTTATTTTTTTTTCTGCATTGTGCCTGGTTTGTTTCTTGAATGGGAATAAGAGATGAGTTGTAATCAAAAAATGAAAATTATCATCTGTCTTATGTCAGCAGATATACTGATTCCTTTAAGCCTAAAACAATACTGTTGGCTGCATGTCTAATTTCACATAGTATTGTTCAGAAGGATCTGATGATTACTTGTTGTACACCAAAATACAGAATCCTCCCCCCCCCCCTCCCCCTTCCTCCTCCCTCCCCCTTCCTCTTCCCTCCCCCCCCCTCCCCCTCTATCTCTCTCTCTTGTCAATAATCCTATAATTCTATGCAAACATATCATAGTCATAGATGTTACATTTGCTACAGTATGTACAATGAAAGCATGTTTTAACAAAGAATTCAGAACAATGAAATAGGATAACAAACATCCTGCATGCACAGATAGGTTATACAGTGTTCTTATTCTCCCCACCGATGGATATTACCATTAATATCATGTATTACTCTTCAATGTACCACGCGCAGCAGTCGGCTGGCTGGGCTATATTACAATTTTTACATACACCTGAGAACAGCCCTATCATCATGATAATCTCATGTATTTTTTTTACTTTAAATAGAAGTTACGAATATTTTTTTAACGATTATGCCCCCTGATTTAATATAATTGTAATATAAATATTAAAGGGCTTCAAAATCAACTTTTGGGTTATTCTTTAAGCAGTTCTGTATCGCAAGTTGTTATTGTTCATCTCAGGATTATCTGTGTGAAAAATGGTGCTTTCAACCCTAAATTGCATTAAAATTTTACTAAATTAAAATTTGTGATGGAGAAAGAATTTCCTTTTTCAGCAAAATATGCTTATTCAGTCCGTTTTCAAAGATTACTTTTCTTTCCTCTTGTTCAATGTTAACTGAATAAGCCCAGTAACATAATTTCATACAATATATATATAGGTGTACTTATAAAAATGCTATTGTTTTACATATGGCAGTGCCAACTGTGGACTTGATAGGGAGGAAACAGAATTTATATGACTATTGTATTTATCTTTTATTATGCCCTTAGAACTGCATACATATTCTAAGAATAACAGCAATAATAGTGGAAAGAAGGTAATACTCACATCTCTTTTGAATGTCTGAAGTTCAGCACCTTGCAGAGTTTTGCCACTGAAGCCTGTTGAGAAAAATATACTGCATACACTTAAACATTCTTTGATTTTGCATTGCATAAATTTTGCAACAATAATAACTGTCCAGTACACATCTCAAAAGTATGATTTATACATACAACTGTGTACCACTAAAACTATCTTTCTAGCTATTTTAATTCAGCAGCCAACATGTCCAAGGTAAGTATACAATGTGTCAAGTAGAACTTTCTTCTGTCACATCTTACTCAATATAAATAGTTTCATATATCTGTTATAATGACAGAAACAGAATCAGTGCATAAAAGCAGCAGTACCAAAAGTGGCAGTAATAGCAGATGTAGTAACAGTGATTTGAAACAGAAACAGTAATCATTAATCAACTGTATTCAAATTGTTAAACAGCCATACTAGCATCAACTAATCGTGTATTAATGTTTCTGTGCATTCATATCCATAGTCTAATGTGTAAGACATACGCTTATTGCTAATTTTCTTAGAAGATATTTTGAATACCTGTGCAAAAGCTGAATGCATAAATATGTAAGCATGTTATAGGACTCTGTGAATACATTACTGATAGTTTTTTCTAAATGCTGTCAGAAATGATCATTTCACTCATTGTCTGTTATTTGTGATATCTACTGCAAACAGTATACATAATGATATTGTAGGCTTACCCTTTCAATCAAGACAGTTTTACAGTTAACCACGTTACTCAATTGCTATTAAAACAAATACACTTTCTCTGCAACAGAGGCCTATTCATTATAATAATTTCATAACCACATATAAAGGAACCAGCATATTAACATGTAGTGTCACTGTCAGTTTATTACAGTGTTTACAACATTCCAGATTCCAATCAAATGACAGCTAGTTTTCACACAAAATATGTTCTTTTTTTTTTCTGGCTGAGATTTAAGAGTAAGTTACTGTCTTACACCAAAGCTTCCATCCTGCACTACTCACCATAAACCTCAGGGTCAAAATTTTCAGGGTCTACAAGGAGGAAGTTGATGATAAGGACTAAAGGAGTTGCCAGCACCACTGTGATAAGAATCCAAGATAATGCCAGGAGGTAAGTGATCACCAAAATCTGTCAAAATAATACAAAAGGGATTTCTCTTTCAGTAAGAACCAAGAAAAAAGAAAATAAACATCAAATGCAGAAGCGCTAATTTCATGTAAAACTCTAAAGTCAAACTTTCTCCTCACTAGCACTATTATGTGTGAAATGTACTAGCTAATTTGCTTCCTCCGATGGGTCTCCAGCACCTCAAAACCAACCACTTTGGGTAGATATAACACCTTAGTATGGGAAGACAACTAATCCAGGACAAAATAACTCTGATTTCAAATCTCTTCCAATGCATTGCCACCATTGCTCAAGAAAAAGGCTTCCTGAGTCCCTCTGGCTGTCCATGGCAGTATGCCATGTATTGGCAACTCCTGCGGTGCTGGCGGAACCATCTATAACAGTTTTCATTTTTTCATTTGATTATTTCAACAATGTGAGGGGAATGGTCTTACTTTGGGATGGCAGTCTATCCCTGATATCTACATGTACTTTACCCAAGCTTTGCTCACTGGAGAGAACACAACATCTTTGCATAAGGTATCCACACAGTAGTCTAACGGTGATGAGTCTCCTGCTCAATTGTTGTAGTATAGCAAGACACCATGCCAGAGGCTACTTTTGATGGCGAGATGGTGAGAGATACCACTGCTTTTCACTAGGCTGCTACTTCCCCCCTTCCTCCAACTCAAACTGGGCAGACCCCAGATATTTAACTGGGTATATGGATTTAAGGGAACACTGACATGACAAGCAGGATGACAAAATTATGTACCATGCAACAGAATGAAGAAAACCCATATTCAACTCTAAATTAGAGTTCTTCACATATCAAGACAGCCTTTTTGAAGACCTGCAAGAAATAGACAGCTCATAAAGATAGGACTAATATATAGAACAGGGAAGGCTGAGATGGACATTATTGTCAGATTCCGTTTGGGATATAGAAACTTCTCCTTTCTTTGACATGGATGCAGGGAATCTGGTAATGCTTACGGTCATACCAGTATTCTACTGAAATTCATTTCCCCCGCCAGAGTTGCTGCTAATCACACTTTCACAGTACATGGCCCATTAAAATTTGTGTAGGTCATTTCACAAAGATTGGAGTAATGAAAATGGACAACACCTGTTGGAACTATGTCATCACCATAGCCTTTGAGATGGTATGTTTGATCTCTGAGTCTCCAGAAAATATTTAAGAGCTAAACGTTGGTGCATGCTAAATCTGATCATTCCCAGATGAGACAACCCAATCTTCCAAACATCATGATGGCACACAGTTGTCAAAGTATAAACTGCAACACAGACCACTACATGGTATGCAGCACAGTGCAAGCAATGAAACTGCATTGCACGAACAAAAGGGAGAAGGGAAGGCAGGGAAGATTTGGATGGCGGGGGACAGGGAGAGACCACATACTTTCTCTCTCTTCAGGTGTTAGGTCTGAAGCAGACATCGACGACCATGGCTTGCCAGACCCTTCTGTTGTCAGTTCTCCCTATCATCTCGGTATTGCTCATTTCATTCTTGGTGGCGTAGCTGTTAAGGCTGTCAATATGTTTCATCCATTGCCGTCCTCTGCTTCTCTTCCCTTGGATCTTTCCACATAGCATCTGTTTCTCTAGTCCATCCTCCTGCAG
The DNA here is from genome assembly GCA_039654565.1 of Peronia peronii. Lineage (NCBI taxonomy): Eukaryota > Metazoa > Mollusca > Gastropoda > Systellommatophora > Onchidiidae > Peronia > Peronia peronii. The sequence goes on from JBCEWB010117927.1 coordinate 10,770, forward strand.
ATGTGTCCAAGGAATTTCAGTTGCCTCTTTCTTATGGTCTTCATAAGGGATCTTTCATATCCTGCCATTGACAGAACTTCCTCGTTCGTTTTTCTCTCTGTCCATGATATTTTCATTATTCTTCTAAGGAACCACATTTCAGCAGCTTCCAGCCTCCTTTCTGTGTCTTTGTTCAAAGTCCAGCTTTCACAACTATATAGAACAACTGACCACACACATGCTTAAAGGTCGTTAATTTTGGTGCCAGTTGTTATATTCCTGTTTTTAAATATGGATTTCTTTTTGTTAAATGTGTCCTTGGACATTGCAATTCTTTTCCTTATTTCTGTATCACTCTTTGCATTCTGTGTTACAGTGTACCCCAGATATTTGAAATTTTTCACTTCTTTTATTTTCTCACTGTTGCAGAATAAATTGCACAGGGGCATACTGGCTTGTTTTGATGACCATGCATTCTATCTTCTTTGCATTTAATTGTAAGTAGCTACTCAAAACTGCCTGCATTTGCCTTGCGTGCATCAAGTTTTACTGAAAATGCGTGTTTTCCCCTCGGTCGTTGTAATCGTGTAAACAGCTTGATTATATTGTATTACACATCAATAAAAAGAGAAATTTTCACTCGTTCTATCTATATGAAACTAGTTTGTGAGAAGAAAATGTACAATTTTCTATAGTAGCTTGATTAGGGGGCACTTTTAGCATATTTTTTTCTCCGCGGCCTCCCATGTCTAACCCTAGTTTTTGTTTCATCACCTCTAAATTGGGCCTTTCGAACAGCCAACTAGAGAATGGCATCATCCTAAAGGAAAATGGACGCCTGACATTT